>JARHVA010007208.1:532500-610000 GCA_037957365.1 Torreya grandis | reverse complement strand
AAAAAAATGGGGCAAAAGAGGAAAAACTAGTAAAAACATATCTAGCCATGCCCTTCTCCACCTACCATTGGTATATTTTCCATCCTATTATTTATCTCATTCTTTTGATGATTTTCTTGCTCAAAATTATAACATGTCATCTACAACTCAAAATCTCATACAGTGAATTTGTACAAATGAATCTATTTTGACAAGTATTTGGATATACAGGCCTCCAAATTAGTTATTCTAGTTTGAAAACTTTATAAATTTTAAATATTCTATATTTAATTCTTATTTTCATGGTTAGAATTCATTATTGCTATATTTTATGACTCATGCTTTAAAATAGAAAATTGTATGGTTTTCTATCTTCTCTAGCACATCTTATGTTTTTGTAGGTACATGACAACTTGACATCATATTTTTCCCTTGATGGGATGATTCAGGTAGTATGATATTCCATATAAAAATGGTAACTAATGTCATCCACGAATTGATTAAATTATATATTGTCTACTTTTTCATTAAATTTCATATGATTCATATATTGTTTTGCATACTGCAAGGAGTCTCTGTTGGATTCATTATGCTACCAAGATAAGTAAGGTACATATTTCTAACTCACTTTTTCCCTTTTGAATTCTACTACTTTGGACAACACCTTCATTAATTAATGAGAATAAATCATCCTAGGTGTCAACAAGATAAATTACTCTTGGTATAATACCCAATGATGTTGTAGTGATCTCCTAATTTATGATCAAAGTGGGTTCTATCTAAAACAATAGTCCTTTTCACTCCCTATCTCTTATAGGATCCTCAATCCCCCTTTTGTTTGACTTTATTGGTATTTTTTACAAAATTAAAAAAACATTTTTTGGACAATGAAATTATCCTTCTTGGTGACATAACCATTTTGGTCCATTATTGAACTACCCCTAAGGTAACAAAACTACCATGGTGGTTTCACAAATCACCATGATGAAACCGTTACCAATAGGGCAGTTCTATAATCCTATAACTACAATAAATAAGGGTGTTTTGAGACAATATTGGAGATACTACATAAGGAAATAATCTCAAAATGAGACAAAAACAATGTTTTGTATTGTCTCACATTAGGTGTCTCTAATTATTATCTCCTCAAAGATGATATAGAATACTACTTATGTTCTCTCTCATGAGACAATATAATTTATCTCTCTAGAGACAATATAAAATACTATTATTTTTATTTATCAAGAGATAATATCATTTTAATCCAACTATTATCTCTCAAGAGATAAAATGAATCTCATGAATTAAAAAAATCTAAATTTATTTTAATGCAACCAATTGATGAATATCATCAATGACACCAAAAACAATTGGGTGAAATATTGTCCCACCAATATGTGGGTCTAAAAGTATTTTATTATATCAAAATAAATACAAAAGGGTCACTAAGTGTTTTTAACCCTTAACATATAATGGTATAGGTATTAACTTCAATATATTTTTGCAAAATTACTTCCTAGAACTATATGATTCATATGGACACTTCATGATCCTTAGATTTTTTAAATCTTGTTCTACCAAATTTATATGTTGTCATTTCTCTCAATTTTAATTCAAAAATATTACTCTTCTTTTCTTATTGATCCTTGTTCAAAATTATTTCCATCAAATGTGATATCTAACATAGAGTTTACAACATTGACAAGATCTACACATTTGACACTTTCTAGCTAAACACCCTAGAGTTCCATCGTAAAAGTATAGATAGAGTTGTTATTATTTGTTTTGTTTAAGACAAACATATTTAAAAATATATTTTATGAAGAACATGTGGTTCTATTTCCAATTAATCCAAATCATTTTAGAACCTAGAGGAACACATGTACAAAAAACTACTTACACCACAATGCAATCATTAAAAGACATTGAAATTCTTAGAAATCACTGGCTTGAAGACATCATTCAATTTTATACATTTGATTTAGTTTGGATCTATTAAGTTCAATATTTCCAATAGAAATTTTAATCAGTGCTATAGAAAATAGACAATGTCAAACACAAAAATAAGTAATCATAAGAAATTTCATAACATTAAAAAGAAGGGAGTGTACTTTGTAAAAATATAATATAAACTACCATGTTATACATGGTATTTTATAGTCCAAAATTATCATAATTTATAACATTAAAAATAGAGAACATGTAGAGAAAAACAAAAGGAAAAATATAAGTAGAACTATTATAGGACATACAACAATACCCCATCACTTTAAGAAATGGTGTGCCATGTTGATTTACCTTAAAACATGTCTCAATGGAAGAGAACGAAAATTTTAAATACTCCTTAGGAAAATGAGGAAAGAGACCTACACCAAATAAACATTGGGAAGCATTCAACAGAGATTGATACTCTATAACAACAAAGTCCATTTTGTTTGCAAGGAAATGATCTTCCTGGTAAGTGACCTACATAATAGATAAAATGCATAATATTACCAATTAGTTGATAGATAAAGTCTTCTTTAAAGTACATTATTGGGTTAGGTAAATTAATCCCTTACATCAATAGCATATTGCTTAATAGTGAATTCAGTATAAACAAGCTTTGGCTTAGGAAAATGTTTGTGTTCTTTTTAGGGTTGGTATATGTTTTGGGCAAATATTTCATGTGTTGACTTTTAAAACATGATAAAAATTCAATAAAAATTGATAAGATGACCTCTTACCTCATAAAATAATTTATTATTAGACACAAATATAAAACATAGTCTTTTTCTAAGTACAAAATATATGCCTAATATATGTTGATAGCTCTAAGATTCTACTATTAAGTTTTTCATATTTGTTTTACATGTCGAAATCAAATGCAATACATAATATAAACTAAACTCCAAAAAGGCTATCACAATAGTTATATTTCTATTAAAGAACTAACAAAATCAAATTCATTAAAAAAATTTAAAAGATAAATAGAATATAAACATACCTAGGTTCATCCAGATGTGCAATAATTCCTAAAGGTTTCTGCAATATAAAACAAGATTATTAATTGTCAAAAGAGTGTTTTTGTTCCTTACAAAATTCCTCATATATGATATCCATTTTTTCCCCAATGAACATAGAATAAATGTTAAAAGAAGATAATAAGGTACACTGGAGTTATTATTTTATACAACATACAAAAAATATAGCTGACATTGTCTATTAAGGATCCCATTTAACAGTTGACACAAAAAATCCATTATATTCATTTATGGAAAACATCTATAAAAGTGATATAACTAGGCAAAAAATAAACAAACAACACTAGAGAAAAGAAGAATAATAAAAACCTTCTTGTTGAGATCCAACACATCTTGATTATCCATAAATTGTATGCTACTCCATTTGATTTCTTCTCTGATGTATTCTTCCTACTCCATCTTAAACAAGTGTTCCATCATAAGTACCAATTATAAAATTATAATCAAAATTTATAATCAAACAATATATTTGTTAAAGAATAAAATTTAGGTGTGAACAAAAACTACATTCATAATAAAAGAGTTGAAACATATAAGAGAGCTTCTTAACCGGATTAAAATGTTATTTCAACTTTTCCTTTGTAATATTGATACACATTTGCTTAAAATTACCACATGCACAAATTATGTATATCACAGATTACATGAATGAAACAATGGTTAGGAATGTGGATCTCAAATAAATAAGAAAACTTTATTTTAATTTAATTAACATAATTTTCCCCTAATATTCTTAACAAACAATAACATCTACATACTTTACAAAAAACTAACTTTCATTTATGGTTGATGTTCATCTGATTACTAGCATACTTAAGAAAATAATAGATTCCTTTGAATTCATTAGCTTCTACTAAATTCAAGGAGCATTAGGATTCAATAACTATATTTAAAATAGATGGTTAAATAGTTCAAAAAAGTCATATAAAGCTCTCTAATAGTGACTATTTCTCACAAAGCTTATAACAATGGATTCAAGTATCACAATATTTTGTCTAAAAGTACTTTAATGAGTTATGTTATGTTGGAAACATACCTTTTGACCTTAGAACATTCAAATCCATAAATAAGAAGAACTCTAATCAAATATAATGAATTAGGATCTTTCCCAATTAAAACATTGATCTTATCTACTAACGCATGCATAATTGCATAAAGGGATATTACCAAAATAAACCATGATTGAAAAATTAAAAATTACAAGCAATTAAAGTTAAATCAGTTCATTCCATGGGGAATAACCCTTACCAATCAAATAACTGGGAATGCATCATTTTTGCTAGGGCATCATGGCTAATTTGGAGTCCAAGCTTCGATTGATAGAGTGAATATTAACACTTTCCTATTTACACCTTGTCATTATGGAACCACCATCTTGTTTCTCTAAGTGATCTACCATTTATACAATTATTTACATTATGCTCATTATCTGCTATCCTTTGTTGTATCAAACAAATATATACTAATTATATATCAAAGAAAATATCCTAAATATATGCCCCAAAAAATGCCTTTTACAATGTCCCACATACCAAGGATGGGAATAAAAATAAAACCTTCCTAATAGAGCTTGCTATCATTGAGAGAATGCTGATATAGATGGAGCTAATAGTCATAGATGGTGACCAAGAATCATACAAAGTGTCTGCTCAAGGAAAATGACTAAGTCTCATCATCGTTATCCTAAAATATGAAATAAAGAACTAAAAAAGTAACCCATTTAATGGTGATATCATCTAGATGGTATAAATTCATATAACATTTACTCCTTAGGAATGCAAACTAACATAGTCTAATGCTATGTTTAGAAGACAATCAATGGTTACAAAATAGTGCATTTACTC
Organism: Torreya grandis; assembly: GCA_037957365.1. NCBI lineage: Eukaryota > Viridiplantae > Streptophyta > Pinopsida > Cupressales > Taxaceae > Torreya > Torreya grandis. The sequence goes on along the minus strand of JARHVA010007208.1, from coordinate 605,154 downwards.
AAAATACTTTAAAAAGATAGAATAATGGGTTCAAATATAAATTAAAGAGCCAAAAAATTCAATTACATATGAGATGTGATAGTCCAATAAAAGTAAGGGGTCTTAAAAGGACATGAAAAAATAAGTAATAAGGAAAATAAAAGCCAAAATCTTGACCTTAGAATAAAACAATTTCAGCTAATAAATTGGCATATCCTTCCCTACTATCACTTGCTTGTCCTTCATAAGAAGAAATTTGAACTATAAAATGATCGAGTCATTATGAAATAAGATCAAGGATTAATAATGAGGACAAAAATAATAGATTCAAGGTAAGATCAATAAAATATTTCTAAGAAATTATGATTCCATGAATTTAAAAACATAAAATTATAATAAAATAAACTAGAAAATGACAAGATTAAAAGAGATAGGGTTCAGGTCACTATTGATCATGAAATATATTTGATTATAAATACTTTCTTGTCTTTCTTTGGTTGTCTCCTCCATATAGACATCTACTGATGGTTTATACCTTTTTGGAGTTGCTGCAATTGCCATTGTAACTATAACCATTCACTACTCTCATTCAACTCCTAAATCATGGTGATTAAATTATTGGTGTAGAAGTAATAGTTTTAAGACTTGGTTACAATGTTGCACAAAAATAAAGAACATACCAAAGTATAAGATGGTGTAGACATAACAAGATCAAATACAAAATGAAAGTGAGAAATGAAATGCAACAAAAAGTCTGAAAGATGGAATATGGAAAAAAATCTTTCATTTAAAGGTGGAGGCTGAGTTAAGAGGTGATGATGGTTCAAGTGGAGCCATGAAAAGAGTGAAAGCAATAAACTTCAATAAAATCCATGCACAAATTAGTTGAGCCTTTGATAAATAACATAATTATTTTTAAAGAAGAGAGATGGTCAAAACAAAGTCTGTCATTATTTACATGTAATATATGGAAGCCACACCTCTTCATCAAGGTAGCCATCCTTAATTACTAATAATTGAGATCTCCACTTTTCCCTTAGTATCATTTCTTATTTATAGATTATTGATGCTTTCATTTCCTTTGTACATGTCCCATCTTCGCTTGTGGATTGTAGTTTGAACTTTGGATGTCATAAGAGTTCAAGTTACAATTTTGGGCTAAAAAATTATGTTTAATAATGATAGAGGTAAAATTAGCAGGCTTAGTCAAGCAGTGAGGTGGGAGAATTACCATTATGATGACTCAAAATCAAACATAGTTGGTCTATTATATGGTGCTTACTGGGATAAGTCCTAGTTGTATTTAATTCACTATCAAAAAATTTCTTATTTTCTATGGTCTGCCTCCTAGTTTTTGGTTTTTTATAAATATATTTAAGAAGTGTGGTACAAAGAGGGTTTCCACATTGAACTTATTCAAATTATTAAAAAGGATTTTTTTAGTTATTTGGAAGCCTTTTGAAAGGGAAAAAGTATGGTGGGTAAGGCAATGTGGTTATGAGTGTTGATGTGACTATTCGAGTAAATAACCTTAGAATATTAAGGGAACCTAAATGGTTAGAACATGAAAGTATCTCTAAAAACATGGTCTTATACAAAAAATATTGAAAATCAATATGATGTAATTATGATGACTCTACCAAAAAATTATTACCACACAGGCATGCATAGTGCTCCTTAGTTCAATAAAAAAGGAAATGACATTTTATTTTAGGTTGGAAAATTTTATCTTGAGTTAATCGTTATTTGATATTATTTAAAAGCATGAAAAATACTGGTCAAGGTATTCCCATCAGTCTTTTAGATCATGGTGTCATTCAAAATTAGTTTGTATTAAAGAGATATAAAAATGACAAAAATAAAACCAAGTGAGGCATCCATAAGCTCATTAGGTCTTTCCTTAATGATAAGAATTATTTGGAGGACATTACTAATGTATAGAAATTAACTTATGGTAAAATAAAAATTTCTAGTTTTAAGAGGGATTTCATGAAGGCTTACGACTGTCAAAACATAGTGACATGGCTCATAAAAAGAGATAAGGATCAAAACATTTTTAAATTTTTTAGATGCCGAAAGCTAAAAATAAAAACAAGTCATGTCTTAACATGAATATCACTTGTATAGTGATTGGGTGAAAAATTAAATTAGATTGCCCTATATTATTTAGTGATTTATTTCTTCTTCTAGAAGTTACTCTTGATATAGAAAGGTATGTATAGATTTGTACAAAAATTAATCCTTAAAAATAGTCAAATGTATATGCCATGTCATCAGATAAGGTTATCAATATCAATGAACTAAGTTTCATAATTACATGTCTAAATAATTATAAGGCTCAAAGTGTAGATGGTTTTTCTATTGAATTACACAAAGATAATAAGTATCTAATTTTAATAAATATTATCCTTCATAAGGAGCCCATTTAGGTGGGTGATGTCATACTAGAGAACAATAGAAGTGTTATTATAGTGATTCCAAAAGCTGGGGATAAGTTTGAAGTGATAAATTGGACATCTACCAAAATATTAAATTTTCCTTACAAGATATGGAAAAAATACTAGCAGAGTCTTGGAGAAACCTCCCTAAAGATACTCACTCAAACAAGGTTTTTAGGAGAACATACATATTCAATAATTTATTTCCATATCAAAGAACAATGGCATAGTCTAAATATTCCAAGCAAACTTATTGTATGCCTCTTTTTTCCTTTGGAAAAGCCTTTATGATAGAACAAAATGGACCTTTATTTAATTAGTGATGAAAATACCAGGGTATGGTGGAAAATTTCTTGGGATAGTATTAGAACTATTCAAGGATTGAAATAAATATGGATAGTATAGATGACTAATTTTTTGAGCTTCATGTGTTAGTTAATCAGGGGTGCCCACTTTCTTTGTTTTTATTTTTCCTTGCTATGAAAACAATTCATTACTTGTAAAGAGATTAGACCCTTGACAAATCCAATTTAAGGTTTGATTTTCCCTATTACAAACACTTAAAATCTAATTTTTTTATAACACTTCTCCTTTTCCCTGTTCTTGAGGAAAATAACTTGTGCAACTTAAATGATAAGCATGGTATGTATTGTTCTGCATATAAATCTTAGGAAAGAATTTATATATTATGTTTTAATGTCCTGAATACCCCTCTAAATGAATGGTTGAGTAGGAGTAAAATTGGAAATCAAGGACATTATTCAATATAAGGTGATACCATTTCATTTTAATAAACAAGCCTTATGAATGGTATAACCATCTACATTATGTAGATGGGATATTTTATTTGATACTCAATTTGATTATTTGCATAAAATGATAAGATATTACTGGTGGTCTACTGGTTGGTGACAAAAATAGAAGCCATTCTGGTTAGTGAAATCCTTAATTTTTTTTCTCATAAATTATAATTTAAAGAATATGAAATTCAAGGGAATATACATTTTCGTGAAATATATACTTTGAAACTATTGATTTGACATAATATTTTAAAACATGTTCCTAAATACAAGGCAAATTGGGAAAAACTATAACTAATAGACTAGATGTGAGGTAATTTCACTCTTGAGGTTTCTAGATCTCAAATGTTAGATTCTATTTTTAAAGCTTTGGAAAATGTTTTAGAATCCAAAGGCCTTGATTTTTCCATTGATTGTGGTAAACATGCCATATGTCTAAGACCATTGGATGAAACTTGCATATAAACACTAACCATCTAGACAAGATCAAAGGATGCTTTGTTTAGAAGTGGATGAAGAAAGGAATTTAGTCAATATGACAAGATACTTACTCTTGAGGAGTGTTTATCTAGGGGAACATATTTTTCTTGCCTAAAAAATATTCACATGTTTCATAAATACAAAATATCCTCTATCAAATGTTTCATGGATTTAGAAATAAGACAGATGTTTCATCCATTTATTTTCAAAATGCTAAAACAAAATTATAATGCAAAAGCGGATAGAGCTAGGATAATGGTAGCATACTGAAAGGTTGAGGTATATGATCTAAATATATTAATTGTTGATATATAACATTTTTTAAATTTTAATTATTGTTTTGGAGATGATTAGATATGAGAGTTTTAATGGTGATTGTGTTATTTTAGGTCTCAATCAATAGTGAAATCCAAAAAGCCCAAAAATCTCAATCACAACAGGAATAGGCCAGCCATATAAAAATGAGCATTCTTAACCTTAATATATTTGATATATATTAGATTTCAATAGCTCGATATAGTTTTAGTGATTTTTATTATTTTGATTCATTTTTTATCAGATTAGGTGTCAAAAATAATTATTTTGCAAGCAGCAGTAGCTTATCAGTTATCCCCAGAATGACAAATAGCAATAACTTTTTAGTCTATCTTCTGATGTTTACTAAAAATAACTATGAATATTGGAATCTAAAGATTAAGACCCAATTATTATCCCAAGATCTCTGGGAATTAGTAGAAGTGGGATACATAGAACCTATAGATCAATATTCTATAAATGTTTTGGCAACAAATCAATGAAGTTAGTTAAAAGAAGATAAGAAGGACAATCAAGCACTATTTTATATCTAATCCACATTAGATATTTCAATTTTGCCCATATATTTGGTATGAAAAATTCAAAGGATGGATGGGAAGCCATACAAACTCCATACCAAGGATCTGATAAAATTAGATTGGTGAGACTTCAAACCTTAAGAACAGATTTTGGAAATTTAAGGATGAAAAAAGATGAGTCTATTCAAGATTTTATTACTAGGACTCAAGATGTTGTGAATTACCTTAGAACACAAGGGGAAGTGATTATAGATTAAAAAATTATAGAGAATATATTAAGAACTATTCTTCCTAAATTCAATCCATTGGCAATAGACATTGAAGAAAGAAAAAATATCACCACCTTTAAAGTGGTAGAGTTGGTTGTTCTTTACAATCTTATGTGGAGAGTATGAAACATTCTACAAAGATTTTGGTACAAGCTTTCTAGTCTATAGTGAATGTTAAAGACAAATCAACAACTCCTTTTTCAAAAATAAATAAGTCTCAAGGTGACCCTTCTTATAATAAAGGGCATGGTAGAGGAAGAGGAAGAGGCAGAAGTTTTGTGAATAGGAGGAGCCTCCAGTGAAAATATTGTGATCGCTTTGGACATTATTAATTTGAGTACAAAAAGAAGAAGTCCGACTTGAACAAGTCAAGGGCCAACTATGTTAAAGAGTTTTCTAAAGATCCCAAGCACTCTACCTTATTCACATGAAATTTGGTGAAAGAAAATCAAAAATATATGTGGTTATTAGATAGTGGTTACTCTAATCATATAACAGTTAAATCTAATCTCTTTGTCAAATTAGATACATCTATAAAAAGTCAATTAAATTTTTGTGATGATAAAGAGGTTGATGTGATGGGAAAAGGTACCTTTACTATAAAAAGTAAGCAAGGAGAAACTATTTATATTCAAGATACATTATATGTGCCTAAATTACAACATAATCTTTTAAGTATTAGACAACTTGTAGCAAAAATTATAAAATTGTGTCTGAGGATAATTAATGAAAATTATTTGATAATTAAGCTAATTATCATCTTGTAGCAAAGGTTCGTTTGATAGAGAATAGGTTATTTCCTCTCACATTGCATTCCATTACTATGCTTGATTTTAAAGCAACCATAGATGATTCATGATTATGGCATCATTATTATGTTCATCTAAATTTTAAAGGATTAAAGTTACTTCAAAAGGAGCATATGGTGAGAGAACTTCCAACATTTCAGGGAAAAGAAATTTTTTTAAGGGTGTGCACTTGGAAAACAACGTCGAGATAGTTTTCCAATGAACAAATCTTGGAGGGAAAAATTTCCTCTAGAGCTTGTACATGCTAACATTTATGGTGCTATGAAAGAAGAATATTTTGGTAAGCATCATTATTTTTTAACATTCATTGATGACTTTTTTTGCCACACATGGATTTATTTTATTATGTTAAAATCTAAAGCTTTTGAATGCTTCAAAAACTTTAAAGCTATGGCTGAAAAAAAAAGTGGGTATTATCTTAAAATACTTAGAACAGATAGAGGGGGAGAATTCACTTCCATATAGTTTTCTAATTTTTGTAACAAAAATGGCATCATGAGATAGCTTACTATAGCCTATACCCCTCAACAAAATAGTATTGCATAAAAAAAGAATCATACTATTATGGAAATGGAACAAAGTATGTTGCAGTCAAAAAATCTTCCAAATTGTTATTGGAGAGAAGTAGTGGTAACAAAAATATACCTTTTGAATCGAAGCCCCACAAAAATAGTTCACAACATTACTCCAAAGGAAGCTTGGACTTGTCAAAACCCTTTAGTGGCTCATCTTCATGTATTTGGTTATTATGTATATGTTAATGTTATAGTTCATAAATAGAAGAAGTTGGTTGAAAAATCTAAACAATGTATTTTTGTGGGATATTATTATGAAACTAAAGGATACTAGTTCTATAATATTAGCACAAAGAAATGGATTATTAGTCGAGATGTGATTTTTGATGAAGGGTGAGAATGGTAATGACACAATGCGGCATAAAAAATAATAGCACCCATAATCATGTACATAGAATTTGGATGTGTTCCTCCTCTCCCCACAAGTTCAAGTGGAAGTTCAAGCCCCAATAGTAGCTCAAGTTTGAGCTCTCCAAGCTCAGGTTCACTAGGCTCATCTACTAACACACTTTCAGGTGATAGTTTAAGTCCAACATCAATTCCAAGCTCTTTAATAAAGGTATGAAGTTTAACTAAAATTTATTAAAGGAATAATGTGAATTCAATTTCTAATTTTTGTTTTCTTAGTAAAATTTATGTTGAACCCTCTATATATGAAGAAGTAGTAAATTAAATAGTATGGATTGATGCTATGAATGATGAGATGCAAGCAATTGATAAAAATAATACATGGGAATTAGTGAAAATTCTAAAATATAAATAGGTGATTGGTGTTAAATGTATTTATAAGGTGAAATATCATGATGATGGTTCTATGAAAAGACACGAGGTAAGACTAGTTACTAAGGGATTTGCACAAATCTCTACACTAGATTATTCATAGACTTTTTCTCCAGTTGCAAGACTTGATAAAATCAAGATTTTATTAGCTATTGCTGCACAACAAAAGTGGATAGTATATCAAATGGATGTAAAATTATCTTTCCTAAATGGTTATATTGATGACGAAGTCTATGTAGAATAGCCTATTGGTTAGGAAATTCTAGGAAAAGAACATTTGGTCTACAAGTTGAAAAATGCTATCTATGGGTTAAAGCGAGCTCCTCATGCTTGGTATACAATTATTGATAGTTATTTCATTAAGAAAGGTTTCAGTAGAATCCACTCAGAGCCAACTCTCTATATCTAAAAAATTAGTAATGATATTCTCATTATTTTTCTTTACGTTGATGATTTCATTTATACAAGTAATAGCCCATTTGTCATGGAGATATTTCAAGTAGAAATGAAATAATAGTTTGAGATGTCAGATCTAGGACTCATGTATTATTTTATTGGAGTGGAGGTACAAAAACATCCTGAAGGTATATTCCTTTCTCAAACTAAGTATGTGGCTGATTTATTGAAATGGTTTAGAATGATGTCATGCATAAAAGTTACAACCCCTATAGCCCTTGGTGAAAAATTTACCAAGGATGATAGAAATTCCAAAGTGGATGCTACTTTATACAAAAGTTTGGTATGGAGTCTCATGTACCTCACTACAAGGAGCCATGATATTATGTATGTTGTGAGCCTCATCTCTTAGTTCATGTACGATCCACATGAGTCTCATTGGCATGATACAAAAAGAATATTAAGTTATGTGATTGGTACAAAAAATTTTATCATTTATTGCTTTTCCACTAAGAATTTTGAGCTAGTTGGTTACATAGATTCTGATTGGGCTAATTCAGTAGATGATAGAAAATCAACATCTTGTTATGCTTTCTCACTTGGTTCTGGAGTTATCTATTGGAGTAGTAAAAAGAAATAAACCATGGATTTCTCTTCCATAGAAGTAGAGTATATTGTATCATTAGAATCTAGTGGTCAAGCCATTAGGATTTGAAGGATTTTGGGAATTCTACGATAGGTTCAGGAACATCCAACAACTATCTATTGTCATAATAATACCATTGCAATGACCAATAATCGTGTGTTTCATGCTAGATCAAAACATATTGAGATCAAAAATAACTTCATATGATATTTATTTCAAGATGGGATAGTTTAATCATAGTTTTTCCCTACATTTGAGAAAATTGATATTTTTACCAAATCTCTAGCTACAACTAATTTTTTTGCTTTGAGGAATCAATTGGGATGCATGATCATAGTCTTATTTTTAGACTATTACAAAATTTTATTTTTAATTTTCTTATTTTTAAATTGTTATCTGTGTGTTCAATGCATGACAACTTTTATTTATGCATGTTCCTTTTTATAGACTACTATGTAAATAGCTTATTAAATTCCTAGAAGTCTAGCATTCCAATGCTCCCTATTATTAATAGGTGGTTATGTATAACACTTTATACATGGAATAAATATTATTGTAATTCAAGTCTTTCTTGAATCTTGATTTTAGTCTTTCTTTGGATCTTGTTTTCTTAGATCTTGATTCTATGGATCTTGATTTTTTTTGAGTTTATATTTTCTTATGAGTAGCTAGTTATATATTTGATCTATATTATTTTTCAATAGCTCAGTATAGTGTTAGCACTTTTTATTATTTTGTTTTAGTTGGTCTCAGAGCAACTGTTGCATATTTTTTTAGGTAACATCAATGTATCAGTTATGTCCAAAATGACAATAGCAAAAAAAATTCATTCTAGCTTCCACTGATTACCAGAGACAACTATGAATATTAGAGTATACATATTAAGACCCTAATATTATCCAAAGATCTCTAATAATTAGTAGAAGTGAGATACACAAAACTTATAGATTAGAATGCTCTAAATGATTTGACAACAAATCAATGAACTTAGTTGAAACAAAATAAGAAGGACAATTAAGTACTATTTTTTATCTAATCTACATAAGATATTTAAAATTTTCCGCATATAGTTGGTATGACAAAGCCAAAGGATGCATGGGAAACCCTACAAACTGCATACCATAATTCTAACAAAGTTAGATTAATAAGACATCAAACCTTAAGAAGAGATTTTAAAAATATAAGTATGAAATAAGTTAATTAAATTCAATATTTTATTACTAGGACTCAATTTTTTTTGAATCAACTTATAACACAAAGGAAAGTAATTACAAAACAAAAAATTATAGAGAAGATATTGAGATCTCTTGTTCCTAAATTTGATCTAGTGGTGATAGTCATTGAAGAAATCAAAAATATCACCACCTTCAAAGTGGTAGATTTGGTTGGTTCTTTAAAATCTCATGACGAGCATATGCAACAATCTACAAAGAGTTTAGTATAATATTTCCATTCTGTAGTGAATGATGAAGACAAATCAACAACTCCATTTTTAGAAACAAATAAGTCTCAAGGTGAGTATTCTAATAATAGAGGACATGGTAGAGGAAGAGGAAGAAGCTATAATAGAGGAAGAGGAAGAGGCATAAGTTTTGTAGATAGGATAAGGATCGAGTCCAAATATTGTTATCACTATGGACATTGTAAATATGAGTCTAGAAAGAATAAATATGACTTGAAAAAGTCCAAAAACAACTATACTAAGATATTTTTGAAGATTCCAAGCACTCCAACGTCTTCAAATGCAATTTGGTGAAATAAAATCAAAAATATTTTTGGTTCTTGTATAGTGGTTGTTCTAATCAATGACAGGTAAATCTGTTCTCTTTGTCAAATTAGATAAATCTATAGAAAGTCAATTAAATTTTTTTGATGATAAAGAGGTGGATGTGATGGGAAAAATTACCCTTGGTATGAATACTAAGCAAGGAGAAAATACTTATATTCATGATACACTACATGTGCCCAAATTATATCAAAATCTTTAAAGTATTGGGTAGCTTGCAGAAAAAAATGATAAAACTATGTTTAAAGATAATTATTTTAAAATATTTGATAAATAAACTATAATCTTGTATCAAAGGTTCGTATGACAGAGAATAGGTTATTTCCTCTCACATTGCATTCCACTATTATGCATGCTTTCAAAGGAACCACAAATGATTCATGGTTATGGCATCAATGTTATGGTCATTTAAATTTTTAAGGATTAAATTTAATTCACAAGAAGCATATGGTGAGAGGAATTCCAGAAATTTAAGCAAAATAAGAAGTTTGTTTAGGGTGTGTACTTGGTAAACAACATTGAGATAGTTTTTTAGTGAACAAATCTTGGAGGGCAAAATCTCGTCTAGAGATTGTACATGCTGACATTTGTTGTCATATGCAAGAAAAATCTTTGGGTAAGCATCATTATTTTTTGACATTCACTAATAATTTTTATCTCCACACATGGATTTATTTTCTTAAGTTAAAATCCAAATCTTTTGAATGATTAAAAAAATTTAAAGCTATGGTTGAAAAAAAAAGTGGGTATTATCTCAAAATACTCAAAATAGATAGAGGGGGAATATTCACTTCTAAAGAGTTTTCAAATTTTTGTAAGAAAAATGGCATCATGAGATAGCTTACTATATCCTATACCTGCCCCCCCACCCCCCCCCCCCCCCCCCCCCTTCCCCCCCAAAAAAAAAAAAAAAAAAAAAAAAAAAAAAAAAAAAAAACAAGAAAAAGAAAAAGAGAAAAAAGCATGGTATTGCATAAAAAAAGAACCATACCATTATGGAAATCACACAAAGTATGTTGAAATCAAAAAATCTTCCAATTTTTTATTAGGGAGAAGTAGTGGTAACAAAAATATACCTCTTGAATAGAAAACAAACAAATTTATTTGACAACATCACTCCAAAGGAAGCTTGAAGTGGTCATAAGCCTTTAGTGGCTCATTTTTGTGTATTTGGTTTTTCTACATATGTTAATATTCCATTTTAGAAATAGAAGAAGTTGGATGCAAAATATTAGCTTTATATATAAGTGGGTATTCTGATGAAACTAAATGAAACATATTCTATAATCCTAACATAGAAATATATTACTAGTTGAGATGTGATTTTTGATGAAGGGGGAGAATTGCGATGTAAAAATGGTGCACAATAAACAATACCACCTGTAATGCTAGACATAGAAGTTAAAAGTCTTCATTCTCTCCCCATAAGCTCAAGTGAAATTTCAATCCCCAATAGTATCTCAAGTTTGATCTCACCAAGCTCAGGTTCACCAAGTTCATCTACTATCACACTTTCAGGTGATAATTCAAGTCCATCATCAAGTTCAAGCTCTTTAAGAAAGGTACAAAGTTTAACTAAATTTTATTAGAGAAGTAATTTGAATCCAATTAGTAATTTTGATTTGATTAGTAGAATTCAAGTTGAACCCTCTATATATGAAGTAGTAAAAAATGGTATGAATTGATGCTATGAATGATGAGATGCAAGTAATTGATCAAAATACTACATGGAAATTAGTGCAACTTCCAAAATATAAAAAGGTGATTGGTGTCAAATGGATTTTAAGGTGAAATATCATGCTAATGGTTCTGTGAAAAGACACAAGGAGAGACTAGTTACCAAGGGATTTTCACAAACACCTAGAGTAGATTATTTAGAGATTTTTGCTCTAGTTGCAAGACTTGATACAATCAAGATTGTATTATATATTATTGCACAACATAACTAGCTAGTATATCAAATGGATGTAAAATCATCCTTCCTTATTGGTTATACTAATGAGGAAGTCTATGTGGCACAACCTATTGGTTATGAGATTCTAGGAAAAGAACATTTGGTCTACAAGTTGATAAAATCTCTCTATGGGTTGAAGCAAGCTCTTCATGCTTGGTATGCAAGGATTGATAGATATTTCATGAAGAAAGGTTTCAGTACAAGCCATTCAGAGCCAACCCTATATACTCAATAACTTGGTAATGATATTCTCATTGGTTGACTTTATGTTGATGATCTCATTTATATAGGTAATAGACCATCTCTCATGGAGAAATTTCAAGAAAAAATGAAACAAGAATTTGATATGTCAGATCTGGGACTCATGCACTATTTTCTCAGAGTGGAGGTGCAACAAAAACATGACAGTATATTCATTTCTCATACTAAGTATGTGATTTATTTATTGAAATGGTTTAGAATTATGTCATGCACAATAGTTTCAACCCTTGTTGAAAAATTAACCAAGGAGGATGCAAGTTCAAAAGTGGATGCTACTTTATATCTAAGTTTGGTAGGGAGTCTCATGTACCTCACTACAATGAGACCCAATATTATGTATGTTATGATACTCATATCTTTGTTCATGTAGGATCCACATGAGTCTCATTGGCGTGCTATAAAAAAATCTTAAGGTATGTGTGTGGTTCACAAAATTTTGGCATTCATTACTCTTTCACTGAGAATTTTGATCTAGTTGGTTATATAGATTCTGATTGGGATGGTTTAGTGGATTATATAAAATCAACATCTAGTTATGTTTTCTCACTTGGTTCTAGAGTTGTCTCTTAGAGTAGTAAAATCTAGGAAACCATGGTTCTCTCTTCCTTAGAAGCAGAGTATATTATAGCAGCATCAACCAGTGGTCAAGCCATATAGATTCAAAGGATTTTGGAAGATCTGCAATTGGTTAAGGAACATTCAAAAACTATATACTATGATAAAATTAGTACCATTGCAATGATCAAGAATCTTTTTTTTCATGATAGATCAAAACATATTGAGATCAGATAATACTTCAAATAAGATTCAGTTCAAGATGGGATAGGTGAATTATAGTTTTTCCTTCCATTTGATCAAGTTACTGATAATATTACCAAAGCTTTACCTACAACCAGTTTCGTTACTTTGAGGAATCAGTTGGGACTCATCCCCATTATTCATGTGGGGAGAGATTGAAGAATGCATGATCACAGTCTTATTTTTAGACTGCTACAATATTTTATTTTTAATTTTCTTATTTTTAAATTATTTTTTGCATGTTTAACACATGAGAATTTTTGTTTATGCATTTTTTTAATTTGTATACTACTATTTATATAGATTTCTAAACTCCTCTAATTCCAGTGCTCCCTATTATTAATAAGTGGTTATGTATAATGCTTTATACATGTAATAAATATTGTTGGAATTCAAGTCTTTCTTGAATCTTGATTTTAGTGATTCTTTGGATCATTTTGATTTTTTTGAGTTTATATTGTTTAATGAGAAGCTAATTATATATTTGGTCTGTATTATTTTTAATAGCTCAGTATAGTGTTAGTGATTTTTATTATTCCATTTTAATTTTTAAAATGTGAATTTTATATAATGTGAGTACATGTAAGGTCCAAATCCTCTCTAAATTTGACCACCATTTATCACTCATTATCCCAAACACAATATGAAGGGATGATATGGCCACGTTACAGGATAATTTATGCACAATAGATAGAGTGCTTACCAAATGGAACACTAACACTATAAGAAAAATGATATTCCAGAGTAGCCCAAAGTAAGTCTTTACATACATCAACATAATAAAAAATATCCATAGACTCATGAAAAATTTATAATATGATAGCAATAGCTCCACTAAATTGTTCTATTTGTAGTGGATGCTGAAGACGTCCATGACTTGTCTAGAGAAGGTGATTCAAAAAATTCTATTATCTAATAGTGAACCCATTCTTCTAGACAATTAGTTGTCCACCTAGCCATCACTCCATTTGAGTAAAAAGGACAACATCATGATTTCCACCATGCATCTCTTCTAAATCGAGATGGTGTCATTAGATGTCATGGGTGATTTAAGAAATATAGTGCAGTGCATGATTAATTATGGATTTAAAATAGAACAAGTAATGGATTTATGTTGTAAACATCATCATCTAAATTCCCTTTTCGAAAGAGAAGCGGCTATATGATGAGGTGTATGAGGGGATTCATAAGATGAAATCATGGAGTCCATGGCCATGCTTCTTTCCTTCATAAAAGTTGTGGCTGCCAATAGATGAGGTCCCAATAAGATATTTCAGCTTATCAACCTCTATGAAACTTTGAATGATCTCATGCCCTACTTGGAGATAACATATTATCATGAAGACCTATGTGTAAGCATGCAAGAATGAGACAATCTTGTTTTGGTCTGGGTGGGTGATGTGGCTTAGGGGATTTTGATAAAATTTGAGAAGGCCCTTGAGAAAGATAATTCCAAGACCCCTATTGTTGGAAGAATGGTTCATCCTCTCAATAGATACATGATTAATCATCTAACTTATCTCTTAGATGATAAAGAAAGTTTGATAAATCTAAGTTTTGATGTACAGATGAAGTTACTGAAGGTGCTACGTGATGATGATCTTTACAGTTCATCTGCAAGATCAAGGCCAAAGCCAATCTATATAAAGATGTGGCACTATCATACCTATTTTTGATGAACAACCTACACTACATCGTTAATAGGTAAAGGGTTTCAAGATCAAATTTATGCTGAGTAATGAATGGTCGAGGAAACAATGGAATAAAATTTGTAGTATATGGTGAATTATGAGAGGGCCATGTAGATGAAGGTTCTTTCAAATTTTACAGATGAGGGAATTCATGTAAGTGTTAGTAGTTCCAATTCTGATATATTTTCAATACTTTCAACAATAGGTGATACTTTCAATACCAGCCTATAACTCCTTTCCAACAAGATTTATAAGCCAATTAAATTTGATGATGGAAAAAGTGGTGAAGAGGCATCATGGTGGGTGTTGATTGACATCAACCTAGAAGAGAAGGTGGTGATTTTAATAATAGAGAATTTGATATTTACACACGACTCCTTTCTAATCAGAATTAAAATCTGGTTCGAAAGTGATGTGTATATCAAATACACACCCTAAGAACCTACAATATTTTTTGTTGAACATGTTTAAAGGCAACCCCACAACATACCTGTGTTCTATAACATCATAATGAAAATTTAATTATTACCTTTTTGACTACATTATTGTCTTTTATACGTGTTAATTCTTTGAATTACAGCTTAATCTTTTATCTGTGCTATTTTTTTGCCTACCAAAAATAGGTAGCTA
Organism: Torreya grandis; assembly: GCA_037957365.1. Classification (NCBI taxonomy): domain Eukaryota; kingdom Viridiplantae; phylum Streptophyta; class Pinopsida; order Cupressales; family Taxaceae; genus Torreya; species Torreya grandis. Next base: position 590,029 of record JARHVA010007208.1, on the reverse strand, counting down.
GAGTTGGTGTAGGATATTAATTATTCCATTTAATTATTAAATGGATAATTCTTACACTTATATCTTTAAATTATTTAGGTGTCATAAGAGGTTAAGTGGGTGAGAGTGTGAGCTCTACCTAGAGTTCTACTAAGTACCATTGTGAGTTCTCATATGAGTTTCATAGTGAGTTTTACTTAGTTCCACCATGAGTTCAATAGTGATCCTTCTTGGGAAGGACAATTATGCTTCTTAGCATGATTATATGTAACACTTTATCACACATAAAAATCATATTCCATTTCTATATGGATAGATTCTTTCACCTATTGATCTTGTTTAGTTTGATAAGTAGGCTAACACTTATGACAAGGTTTTTGCCATTCTATTACTTCATGTTTACATGGATCTTAATTGCCATGTGTAACATACAGAGTGTCCATACATTGTTTGGATCTTACTTCAAATTCATTTCAGTGATCCTACTAAGATTTATGTCACACCTCTTCCTCCACTTCCTATCATCTCTTTAGAGAATATTGTGCTCTCTCCTCATGCTTTTATTTCTTGTGATGATACATTCATAGTGGATAGTGATCTTCTTTATGTTAATACCCACTATAGGATGGGATTCTACTAGACCTTAGTTTTCCTATTATAGATTCTACCTCCATTCTTGTGCAGATTATTGCTCTTCTAGAGCCTTCATAGACTTACATTTTAGAAGACTTTATTAATTTTAGTGAGAGTATACATATTTTGAGCATCGATGACTCATCTCTTCCTATGGACATTCTTTCTTTAGTTTTTGAATCATGCTCCACTCTTCACATTGACATTCCTTTAGTGATTTTTCTATGTCTATATAATTCTATGGTTGTTCTCTCTCCTTCATTGTATGCTTCTTCATTACCATCTTATATAGTAAGTCATGTGATACCTGATCAAACTTTGGCACATTTGAGCATTATCATAGAGTCATTTAAGAAATTTTTAGAGATCTACATCATGATTCATAAATCCAATCCACTTGAGTGGGAATTCAATAGTTTAACAACTCATTGTTTCTTTCTTTAAAATAGAAGAGATAATATTTTTTGTAGAGGGACCTACTATAGCATTCACCATGTGACATTATATGCATCCATTATCTCTCTTTTTCATGGAGTCACGCATCCTTCATATTTTGTAGGATATGGGGATCATCACTACATACTTGGGTACCTCATTAGATCTCATTATTAGGACCCAATTTTACATCCCACTTAAGCTATGCTTAAGGGGGTGTTAGAGTTGGATTTCTAGTCCTTATTTCTTTTATTTGTCTCTCTTTGGGGGGTGGGGGGATTTTTTTATCATTGGGTTTTATTTATAAAGCCTTTTTGCTAGGAACCATATTTTATTTTCCACCCACCTAAGCTATGCTTAAGGGGTGGTGTTGGCGTAGGATATTAATTATTCCATTTACTTATTAAATGGATAATTCCTACTCTTGTAGCTTTAGCTTAATTAGGTGTGATAAGAGGTTAAGTAGGTGAGAGGGTGAGTTCCATAGTGAGTTACACTCAGTTCCACCATGAGTTCAATAGTGAGTTATCTCTCCCTACTACTTCTTTATATTCCTCTTTACCAGGCTATTGTAATTGAGATTAATAGAGTATTACATAACAGATATTTGTAAAGCAAGGTATTTAATATATAATTCAATTCTTACACATCTTATTGCATGTTTTGAATACAATCAGGGTTATTTATTTATAAAATACTTTTGTGCTCACACTACCAAAAGATCTCCTACTAGTAAATACTGACAGCTAGGTTTTTTATTAAGATATTATAATAAGATGATACAACAGAACCTATCATGCATGCCCAAAAATGAGGATATCAAGAGAGAGTCAACATTTATGAATGTATATATAAATTATGTATCGAACTCCCCTTCATGTATTATAAATATTTTCAAATAGATTAATTACTTGATGCCTTCTTTTAATCAACTATCATAGTTAGAAAGGTTCTTTGAGGTTGATCGATGATATCTTTCTCTCCAATATTTTCTTTATGATCATTTGTTTTAAGCTTATACTTTTAGATGTGGCATTTCACCTCAACTTGTTCAAGTAAGAAAATTGGGAGCAATATAAAGCATAGAAAAACATGTGAGTCCCTTAATTTAGTACGAGTATAATTTCAGCTTTTTCTATGACTTGGAAAAATTATTTAGTTGTTTCATGGATGTTCACCAAAATCCTTATCTTGTTATTCAATGTACGAAGACCGAAATCCCTGAACAAATCTGTAGGGTAGTTTAAATTGACTTAAAAAAAGAAGTTGTCATTTGTAAAAAAAAAAACCAAATAAAACATGATTTTTTTAAATGTTTGTATAAGTTAGTTTTTTTATGTTTTATTTTTTGTTTTCATTGTTCTTTTTGTGTTATATATGAATTATATTGTCTTCTTAAATATTTACAACAATCATTTTTTTCAAGGGAATAATATAAAATATATTTTCTAGTTTCTTCTCTATTAAAATTATATTCTATTTAGCAATTAATTTATTTTATTATAAATATTTTATCCTTTTTGTCATAAATATATATTTTTATTATAACTTGGGATTTAATTATAATAAAGTGGTATTAAAGTTAGAGACATGACAATAAATAATAATAATGCATTGCAACTTTAAATTCCAAAAATAAATGGAATTTTTTTTAGTATTGGAGTATTCAAATGAAGACTGTCTCTAGGTCTCAAGAAATATGGGATTTGGTGGAGTATATATATATATATATATATATATAAGTTGCTAATGCATTGCATTGGCTTCCTTCACATAGGATGAATAAGATATGTTGAAAGACAATCTAAAGAAGCATCAGAAAGTAGTTCTTTTTATCATGGAAGGAGTTGAAGAAATAATCTTCCCAAGAATTACAACTACAACAAAATCAAAGGAAGCATATAATATAATTATGAATTCATTTCAATATACGAATCATATAAGATGTGTACATTTCAAAATGTTAAGAATTTGTTTTGAAAGTTTGTAGATGAGTGATACAGAAAGTATGGGAGAATTTTTCACCCACACAATGGGAATAGTAAATCAAATGAAAATGAATGATGAAGATGTAGATGAACAAAATATATTTAAATTAATTATTAGGATACTTTGTTCTAAATATGATCCAACTATCATAGCCATAGAAGAATCAAAGGACTTGTCAACTTTGAAAACTTATGAACTCATGGATTCCCTCCACATACATGAGCAAAGATTGAATAAATCAGCACAACCACCATTGGATCAATCCTTCAAAATTAAGGTAACTATTAACGAAAAAATATTAGAAACAAGATCATCTAATTCACAAAGAGGTAGAGAAAGATATCAATGAGGTAGAGGAGGTAATTTTCAACAAAGAGATTAAATTCAGAGAGGTGATAGAGGATATTATGAAGAATGGAGTTATAATACTCAAGCTAGAGGAAGAGAAGGCAAAATGTATTATCAAAGAGGAAGAGGATCTCATAAATATGATAATTTTAATGTTCAATGTTATTACTATCAGAATTTTGGTCAATATGCTAATGAATGTAGAAGAAAGATATTTGATCAAAATAATCAATAAGCTCATTATGCAAATGAATAAGAAAATGTAGGCGAATTTTTCCTATTGACATGCAACATAAATGAATAAAATCATAACGATATATGATACTTTGACAGTGGATACAACAATCACATGAAAGTAAAAAGAGATTTATTCTATGAGTTGGATGAAACCATCAATTCAGAGGTTAAGATGGGCAACAATAAAATGACACCTATTATTGGTAAAGGGAGGATAGAAATTAGAACCAAGTAAGGAGATAAGAAATAAATTTTAGATTTATTCTAGATTCCAGGTTCAAAACATAATTTGACAAGTATAGTTCAAATTTTATGAAATGGGCATTCTATTAAATGTGAAAATGGATCTTGTGTAGCTGTTGATAGACAAAATAGGTTGATTCCAAATGTTCTCATGACTACTAACAAAATGTTTCCATTAAAAATTCATAATAATATGCACTGTTAAGTTGCAAGGCAATTATGAATGGCACACCATGGTTATGGCAAATTATATTTGGCCATTTGAAATTTGAAGGACTGAATATTTTACATAATGAAAATGTGTTAATAGGTATGCCTTTGATCAAAATACCTAACAAGATTTTGTGAGGGATGTATTATTGTAAATATTGAAAGAGATTCCTTTGTAATTGGAAATGCCTAGAGAGATTTAGAATCGTTAGAATTAGTACATTAAAATCTATATGGATCATTGCAAGTAAATTCAATGTCAGGTATGAGATACTTCATTACATTCATTTATGATTATAGTATAAAAATATTGGCCTATCTTATTAAGGTGAAATCAAATGCATTTTCAAAGTTCAGTGAATTTAAGGAAATGGCTTAACAATAAAGTGGGTACTATATTAAAATCTTGAGAATAGATAGAAGAGGTGAATATATCTCACATGCTTTTCATAATTATTATGTTGAAATGGGATTAAAAGATAGTTAAAAGGAAGGTATATACCTTTAAAAAATAGTGTAGTAGAATAGAATAATAGGATAATTATGAAAATAGTAATAAGCATGGTGAAAGCAAAGAATATTCCCAAAGAAATTTGGGCTAAAGCAATTTTTTATGCAACTTACATTTTAAATATATGTCCTACAAAAAGACTATGGCGCATGACAACTTACGAATCATGGGAAAATTACAAACCTAGTGTATCTCATTTAAGACTTTTTGGGTGTATTGCACATGCACATATACTAGATGAATTGAGAAAAAAGTTGGATTGTAAAATTAAAAAAAGTATTTTTATTGACTATAGTGATGAGTCAAAAGATTATAGGTTGTACAATCTAATGACAAAGAAGTTAATTATTAGTAGAGATGTTAGGTTCTCATAAAATTAAACATAGAACCAGGAATTAGAAAATAAGGAACTTGAGATCAACATTGAAAATAGACATAATAATATTTAACATTCAACTTTAAGTAGTAGCACAAGAGCTAGGACTAGCCTATTTAGCATTCAACACCTAGTATCAGTCTGTCATCTTCAATATTCTATGATTCTTAATCACCTATTGTACAATCACAAGAAATAATAATAACAACGACAAGGAGCTTGTATGATATTTATCAAGATATAGTAGAGATAAACGAATAAATTTGTCATTTTGTATTCTTTCCTGATTATGATCCAATTATATTTGTAGAATCAGTAATTGATTAAAAGTGGCTAAAATCAATGAAAGAGTAAATTTCAGCAATAGATAATAATCAAACTTGAGAGCTTGCAGACCTTCCATAAACCAAACAAGCTATTAGAGTAAAGTGGGTATAGAAGACCAAGTACAATGAACAAGGTAAATTTTATCAATATAAGGCCAGGTTGGTAGTCAAAGGCCTTAAACAAAAGTAAGTATACACTATAATGAAGTGTTTTCACCACTGGCAATGATGGATACTATGAAAATGATTATTTCATTAATAGCCCCAAAATATGGAAGGTATTTCAAATGGATGTCATATTTGCATTCCTAAATAGAATTTTAGAAGAAGAAGTCTACATAGAAAAGCCACCAAAATTTGAAGTTAAAGGACAAGAAGGTAAAGTGCTCAAACTCAAAAAGGCATTATATGAATTTAATCAACCACGTAAAGGGTGTTATAGTAGAATTAATTCTTATTTTGAAAATAAATGTTTTATTAAATGTCCTTGTAAGCAAACTCTATTCATTAAGAAAAATTAACAAGGAGAAATGATGCTAGTTTGTTTGTATGTAGATGATTTGATTTATACTATAAATAGTGAAGGTATCATTGAAGAATTTTCAATAGAAATGAATAAAAAATGTGAAATGTCTGATTTGGGCATGACATATTAAATTCTTTGTATATAAGTATTACAAAATAGTGATGGTATTTTCATTTCTCAAAATAATTATGCCCTTGATATTCTAAAAAGGTTTGGACTTGAAAATAGTATGTCTATATTCCCACGTATTTCTATGGGCATGAAGTTGAGTAATGAAGATTACAGTAGGAGAATTAATACTTCTTTATACAAAATATTAGTAGGAATTTTGATACATTTAAAAATAACCATCCATCATTTAATGTTTGTTGTAAGCTTGATTAATAAATTCATGGAGGATCCTAAAGGCACACATTTACAAGAAGGTAAAATAATACTTTGGTTTGTGAAGGGATTTTTTAATCATGGAATATTTAATGAAAAGATGGATCATTCAAAACTTATTGGATACACTGAGAGTGATTGGGAAGGAAACATTAATGATAAAAAAGTACTTCTATATTTATATTTCATCTTCGATCAGGTACAATTTTATGTTCATAAAAAAAACCAATTATTACTTTGTCTACTACATAGGTAGAATCTATAGTAGTAACTTCAATAGGTAATCATGTAGTTTTGTTGACAAGGACACCTGGAGAATTGTTTCATCCACAAGATGAAGAAATAGTTATTTTTTATAGCAATTCAGTGATCACATTGCCAAAGAATCCAGACTTTTATGGTAGAAGTAAACATATAGATATAAAATTTCATTTCATAAGAGAACTAGGAAAAAACCAAAAAATTGAAATGATGTATTATAGATCTAAGGAGCAAATTTCTAACATCTTTAAAAATCCATTGAAGGAATAAGATTTCAAAAGATTGAAGATATGTATTGGAATGAGAAGTTCCACAAATCAGATTTTAAGGAGGATGTTAAAATTAAAAAAATATGATTTGTTTTATTATCTTTAATTTCCATATAAGTTAGTTTTTTTTATGATTTTAGCTTTTGTTTTTTTACTATTTTTCTAAGTTTATTCTTTTATTTTCTATGAATTTCATGGTCTTCTTAAAGCTTTGTAACCATGAGTTTTTTTCAAGGGAATAATTTAGAATATATTTTCTAGTTTCCATTACATTTAAATTATGTTGTGTTCATAAATTAATTTATTTTAATATAAATAATTTGTCCCTTTTGTCATAGATATAATATTTTATTACAATCTAGAATTAAACTACGATAGTTTTTGTATGAACTTAAAGTTTAAATGTTTGAAAACTTTTGATAAATAGATTTTTGTGGTACATGTGTGAGTATCAACATTTTATGTAATATTTATTTAATATAACTATATTTAATATATTAAGTTATGATTAAATTCTTAAAATTGATTTTCTTTCTCATGTCAAAGATTTCATAGATTATTTGGTAGTTATTCAATGATGATGTCTTGGAGAGTATATGTTTTCTATTAAAAATTATGATGGTGCCAACATTGGATGATTTAAGGTACCAATAATTTCAATCCATAGTGTTATACGACAAATTTAATACTCTATCTGATATTTTGTCAGGGAATTGCAATGGTGGGTATGAGGGGTTAAATTTGAGGGTCATCTCTATCCATCGGGAATTTTTTGTGTGATGGTTTATAAATTAGTGTCAACTTATACATGATAATAGTTTATCATATTTTAATTTCATAATTTTCTTATAAATATAATAATATATATTTTGATATAATAAAATGATACAAAAATAGAGATATTATGGATATACATGAATGTTATTCATAATATTTTATATATATTTAAATTATAAATCATAATCATAAAGTGAAATAGTTTTGATAAAATGCATGGACTAATTGAAGATTAAAAATTAAAAATTCAATATCATTGTTATATTAAAAATACTAAACATTAAAATAATTGAATAATTTTAAATTAAAAAACACTTCGATAAAAGAAAATATGTTCTTGCTTAATAATAATGTCCATTAAACTACAAAATTTAGATGGATCACATGTCATCCCTAATACATAATAATATATATTCAAAAAGATCAAAATTTATTGTATCTTTTTTTAATGGAAAAAATTATTGTAAAACAACTATCATATCATCCTTAATACATATTAGTATGTCTTTAAAAAAATAAAATGTATATTGCCAATGTTGACTCGAAAAAACACTAATAAACACATCGTGTAAGTAAAAGATTGAATGTTCATTGGCTCATATGAAATACAACACAATTAAAAATATGTCCCCATAAAAAAAAAATCTAAGATGTTTTAAATATTTCTTTGTTTGACATCTTTCCAAATATCATAAACCCCATTCTATTCTACCATTGATATATGAAGTCTTTTCAATAAATTTCGCATCAAGGCATCTAATGTATCCAATGAGAGTTTTATTTTTGTATGTAATCTATTATATTATGTATATAAAATCTTATCTCACATGACACTATACTTATTGGAATGGTAAGTATTATTTATCATACTTATGTCATATTTGAAAAAGCTTATATGTGAATATGTGGCACAAAATACCCTCTAAGCCTCCTTCATGTAGAATCCTTCATAGCTAAATTAGATAATATCAAAAAAATTATAAAACTCTTTTGAAAATCCTTCAAAGTAAAAGAAAAGATTTTCTTCTCCCTCACGGAAAGTATGTTTCAAGTGTTCAATTTTTTTGAGAACCACCACTTGGAATTTTATTTTCTAGTATGCACATCATCTGAATAATGATAAGGGATAAACAACTTTGTATAATTAAAAAAATGAATTATTTAATCTTTAATTTAAACAATCTATAGTTTTTTGAACATATTATTTTAAAATATTTCACTGCTCTATAGTGACCCATTAATGCAAGGTTTCATTGTATGCTTTCATGCATCAACATAATCATCACACATAATTGAAATTGCCACAAATCATAATTCATGCCCATGAGTGTGTCCATATTGATCAATTATATAAAAAATAACCATATTTATAGATTTCTAAAAATTGATACATGTAAATTGTGTCATTGCAAAAGTGTCAGACCATAAAAACTAGCTACTTAATGTTTGGTTAGGATAATCTATGGTTGCCTCTAAAGATGTGACATCAACATTATCTTCTTAAATTTTATTATTCATATTTTTTCAAGGATTTTTTTAGTGGTGAATGTTTGGTAATTCATGAATATTCCAAAATTTTAAGTTGACATTTAGCAATTTTATAAGGTAGCCGATGATACAAGATCGACTACATTTTAGTGTAGAATTTAAATTTAAGGGTTGACTCACCTATTTTTTTAAATAAATTTCACATTATAAATGTATATCTCCATCACCAAGAAAGTTAATCTAGGGGAATTCACTACTATATATATGTTATTCATTCTTTGAGTACAAACTATCTCAAGTGCTGGTATCCACTGTCATACTTCTACAACCAATAGTCAAGCGATAATAACCAAGTGATGGATGACATAAAGAGGGTGATGGATGATATTAATAATGTTTTTTATGACAAAAAATAATCATCAAATAATATATATTAACTATTTTGTAACTACAAGCAGCTGTCGGGTGACTAGAACTAGTAATCAGTCAACTGTATGGAGTAGTCAGGTGACTATGTGAAGTAGTCAGGTAAATATATAGAGTAGTTTAACAATGGAAAAAAATAGTCAAGTGGAAACATGTAATAATCATGTGTATATGTGTATAAATAATATGATTGTAATTTGTGTGAAGTTTTTATTTGATGGTTAATGCTGAGAATGTTAAGGTGTTAGGGAAATTTTAAATTTAAAACATGTTATGTTATTTATACCAGAGGGCAAGTATAGTTATAAATATTAATTTTTAAACTATTATTATTTATTCATTACTATTAGGGTTCAATAATAATAAATTTATACAACCATTTTTCCTGTAGAATCTAATGATAATATGATCGAAGATATGCCTCCATTGGAAGACATACTTGGGTATGAAATACCAAATAGAGGGACTAAATATTATTTTATTGATTGTTCTATTATTTATTTGTACTTTTATTAAAATCTTTATGAATAATTAGTCTACAACCATTTTATATGATGGAACCAATGATAATAATTTTGAAGGTATGCTTTCATTGAAAGACGTACCTCAAATAAAAGACCAGACAAAGGTACTATATATTATTTGATTTACTATTTTGTCATTTATTTACACTTTTTTTTATAGTATTTATTAATATTTAGTATATACGATTTAATATAATGTTAATTATTTACACTGTCATATTAAAGAGTGATTTTTAATAATAATTACAAGATATATACCCATTTTGCAAGTAGGACCCGTTGATAACCCTTTTCAAGATATGTCTCGACTGGAAGAGGTCCCCAATTATGAAATGAAATCACATAATTAAATGAAGAGGAAACTAGAGGATATCATCATGGACGTTGATAATGAGTACCCAACACCACCGAATGATATTTCTACTCAACCAACATAATCTTTAGTTGAAGAAAAAAATAAAAAATCTATTCGAAGGAAGAGTAATACATGGACAATTGGAAGGTTGTTGAAAGTAGATAAATTTTAGTTTGTATGTGTTTTAAATCCATTTGAGTTAAATATAGGCATGTGATAAATATATTTTGTTTATTTAATAGTATTTTTATTTATTATTAATTTTTTTAATATTATTTTCTATTTATAATTAATTTATTGAACATTATTTTTAGTTTATGATATTTTTTATTAAATTTACATGTACTTATTAATTTTAATTAATGTCATTCAAAAATAGTAATTTCTAAAAATATTTTATTTACTATAATATGTTTTTTTGCATTTTTACACCTTTAAATAAAATTTATATTATTAAATCAAAAGAAATAATATTAAACCTTACAATAAACCAATTGAAGATTTTATTGATTAATTAGACATTATTTCATAATACCCCATTGAGATTTTAAAGTCTTAAAACATTTTATTTATTCAAACTAAAAATACCATGTACATCTATAGAAATAAATAATATGAGTATGAAAGCCAAAATTACAAAATATATTGTTTAGAATTAACTATAGTATAAATTTCACTATTTTCAAAATAAAAATAGAATACAATACCAAATTACACTAATATCACAAATAAAAATTATAATACTGAATAGAAATTTTATTATTTTCTAGACATTTGGGTGCCTATCTCCATTTCTTAACCAACATGGGCATCTGATTGGCTATAAGTAGTGGCCTCTAAAAGGATCCCTGACTCTATAAGATCTTTTGTTGTGGTATTTAAATTTTCAAGATTTACCCTTTCATCTATATTAACATCTCTAGGTGATATCAAGGAAGGGTCCTTTTCATATTTCTCTTTTAAAAAAAATTAGGGTCCAAGCAAAATTATTTAATGATTTTAGTTAATGTATTATTTTGCTTTTTCATTAAAACAAGTTTTTCCTTTAAGGAAATTGTCGCATATATACTTTTACATGAAATTTTTAAATGCATGTGAAGGACACCAACTTGATTCTTTAAATTATTGTATTTTGACTATAAATGAGCAAAAAATGTTAATTATTTAAAAATTATAAAATAAATTTTATTGAAAAAAAATAAATAAAAACTTACCACAACTTTTTCTTTTTACATTTGTGATATCCACAATTCTTTTATTTTTTCTCCATTTGTTGTAGTATGATTGGGATTCTATGTTCAAATTCTCAAGCCTATTTAACATTATATCAAGAACATTATCATTAGAGTTGTTACTCAGTGCAATACTACTAAAAATTGGTTGGTTGTATAAAACATCAATTTTGGCAGGGTGATATTCAACCATTGCATATAACTGATCACATTTGTTGTGGTTGTGAAAACACACATTTATTTCTTATATCAATAGTTTTACCTTATACTCCCATGTTATTCATTCATCAAGATTAGTAATAATACAATTATTAGCAAAGAACTTAGTATTATCTTCTAATAAATTAGAAATTCAAAAAAAGTGTGTTGGTCATAATTTTGTAGAGTTTCCTCAAGGGTGTCTCTACTCGGTGGATTAGCAGGTGTAGACTAAGGCTTAAATAACTCTACTAGTTGAGCTCCCTATATTATATCATGATTATTAAAAGATTTCATGGATTTTCCACTATGAATCCCAAAAAAATCCTTATCAAGATCAATATTTTCAATAAATGCAATGGTTTTCATCATACTAGGGAGACTGCTAATTGAAAAGTTTAGAGACTCTGATGCTAAAAATTACAATCTGCCCCCACTCTTTATTATAAATGTTAAATGTTTCCCTCTTTGTGTATTTATAAGGTGGATTAGTGGTGGTGTTTGTAATTGGAAATATCTCATTTGTTAAAGAGACGAAGGACCTATAAATCAGATTAAAAATAAAAAAATATCAATCATTTATTATCAAAATTAATTTTATATGTTCCAATCGTAATCTATTTGGCCAAAAATAAAAACTTTGGATTAGCTCACTTAAATTGTTATATTAGCTGAAAATGAAATCTTGAAGTCACAACCAATGTTGGTTGCACTGCATACTATACCACTGTAAAAAGAAAAGATATTTTAAGAATTATAATGAAAAAATTATTTTTGTTAATTAAATCAATGTTGAGATTGTGTATCAAGTTATACTAGATATATGAGGGGAAATTTGAAAAATAATTGGAGTCACATTCAAACTCTAGATGCATTTTTTAATTTGTAATGCATACACCAGAGATGATTCTATATCACCCTCCATATCTGTGATTGCCTCATGGGGTTGATGACTCTTTATTGTTGCACTTCTTCTAGAAATAAATTGAGATAATATTTTAAAAAGGAAATTATGATAATATTATTGGATTAAAATATCATCAGTTCTTAATTATTTAAAAATAATAATAGTGTAATGCACCCTAATTCCATGATCATTTAGGGAGAGTGAGTTGACAAAAATTTGGTGATAGAGATCCTTTAGAACAGGTGTGGCTTGTAGGTTATAAAAAGACTTATTTTATAACACAATAAGAAAATTGGTAGAATAAAATGTGAGTTTTCATTTTGAATGGAAATATTCATATCAATCCTAATTTTATTCAAAAGTAGTAAACACCAATCGAATTGATAATCACTAAGAGTACATAGAATATATAAAAAATGCCTAATAAAGAATGTTTGATAGCCTTCCCTATAATACAATTCTTATCTTGAATAGTTAAATCATTCTAAGAAAAAAATGATTTTTTGCCACTTCAACTTTAAGTCCCTTTCTACCATGACTTTGGGGACCTATAATAAAAAAACACATTAACATGTTAAGATATTATGACTAATATATGTAAAAAAAGTCTAAAAAAATTATGAATTATAAAATAAAAAACATAATACCAAATAGTAGCAACATATACATGGACTCTAAATATTTCATTTTATCATCGGTCAACATTGCCTTCATTTTGACCTCTTATACATCATTGTATGCTAGCCCTGTAAATCTTTAAATGTCCACTAGATTGATTCAAAATTAAATAAAATGTGAGCTCAAGTGAATATTAAATTTTAATGTGGAGCTGGATAAGTTTAAAAACAAATAATTTAGAAGTTATGTTTCTCTTTTGTATTATAACATGTAGATAATCCCTCTAAAGTTGCACTAGTCGATCCAATCCTTTTATGTATCATCCTTCTTAAGAAGTCATAGGATCCTAGAACACATGATAATTTTAAATTTTTATTTGGATTAGATGATATCAAAACATATGCCAGAACAGCTTTAGGAATCCATAAATGTTAAAGATCATTCTTTGGAAAATTTGGTCAGAATGGAGAGAAAGGATAGCTAGAGTAAATATGTTTCTTTGGAAAATTAGCTAAGGATAGAAAACAAACACAAATGGATAAATAAATTGAAAAGTGAAAAATTGGGTGCATGGAAGCCTTATATAGGTGATTGGAGGGGGTTAGTTTGGTAACAAAAAGGCACAAATAAATGACAATAGTACATAGTTAGATGATTTTGCCATGTAGTCAGACATTTGCACTTTATAGGTAGATGACTATGTTATGTAGTTAGATAACTATAGTATATAATCAGATGAATGTAAGATGAAATTATATGATTTTAGGATGCATTTAGATGACTATGACCTATAATAAGACATCCATATTATGAACATAGATGACAAAATCATGTAATTAGATGAATACATAATGAATTCATATAACTATACAATATATTATGGAAATTGTATAATGTATTTGGTTGAATGCATAACATAGTTGGGTGACTATAAAATGTAGTAGGGATTTCATAGTGCATTCAGATGGCTACATAATGTAGTTGAGTGACTACATAGTATAATCAGATGGTTGCAATATAGTATGCAATTGAGCATCCATTTTTGTTATTATATTTTCCATGTGACACCTCCTAATTAGTCTATGTTATTATACACCTTCTAACTTGATTCACCATTAATACAAAACTAATTCACCTAGTGACCTTTACGTTTTTTTTAATATAGGCCAGTTTAATTTTCCCTAACTTGTTAATCTCAAACAAGTTACTCATGAACCAACTAATATTGAACTAGATATTGGAAATGGGCACATAAACTATATATGGGTAATCTCAAACCAACATTCTCTATAATGAAATGTGTATAGCTTATTTTGAAAATGAGCACATGAATGAAATGGGGTAAACTTAATATTCATGCCGATCATTTGTTTCCATCCCAACTGACCATGTCCTTGACTACATAGGTTACCATGATTTTAGGGGTTAGTTAACCATCATTGGGAGTGAAGTTAGTGTGGGTTAGGTTTATGTTGATGACTATTGACTGGCCATGACTATTCACCAATGACTAGCATGCATTAGGAGTTGGTGCATGTTGGTTAAGCTCATCATTTTTCATGTGTGACTCTACTATTTGATGTGTTTTAGAAGATATTTATGTCCTCTTCATCCATGTTTTTGTAGATTCAAATGGAAATGGGATCCCTATCTTGGTAATAATAGTTAATCCTTGTGCTCAGAGTTAGGGCATGCATGTAAAATCTGGTTTTATTGACTTTAGAATATGTTATTTTTAGAGTTTATTTAGTGGATCTTAGGCTTTAACTTTGATCCATCATTGGATGATGTTGGCATTATTTATATGGGATTTTTAGAATGTTTTTGTGGGATCATTTTTGTTATCTTCACTAGATCAAGGTTTGATTCTTATTTGTTAAATCTGTAGTAGCCCCCTATTTGTTTGACAGGTTTAGGTTGGCATTCAATTTTAGTGCTTGCTTTTCCTCAATTTGTTTTCTATGGATTTTATTTTCTGGTTTTGTTATTATTTGTCTCTTATGGTAGTTTTTGTGTTTAGTGAATTCTTGAGGTTTAACCCTTATTTTATGGGTTGTAATTATTTTAGAATTTGATTCTAGTTGATTAATCCCATCTTCTCTTCAAGAAATACCAATGCTTACTTTATTTTATATCTTTATTTGGTGAGAGCCCTTCTCTCAAGATATATTGAAGAACAAAAACAATAATTAGAAAGGAAAAAACACACCAATTTTATTAAAATTTTAGCAATAATTAGATTTTTTAATTAAATTTTATGTTGATAAATTTTATGCTTAATCATTTATATCATTAAAAGGCGAGTATCCCAAACAAAATAAAAAATATAAAAAATAACAATATTTTATCAATGTAACTATAAACTCCTTTTTCACATTTTATACTATCTCATTAATGCAATTATTAATGTATAACTATAATCATAAAATGTTATGACTCTATTCATATCCTTAATCCTGAGTACAAATGATAGATTCTTAAAATTATCGATGAATGATTTTTTATCATCTTTTCATAATATCATAACGGATAACATCAACCACCTATATATCTAATATTAGAGTATATATTATTTTATAGTTTAGGTAGGTAATGGATTTCATATACAATAAATGTATCATCTTATCATAAAGATGGTATTGTAGTCTAAAATTTATTGAATAAAATTTCATTTGGATGTTATCGATTTTATAGATGAGTGACTACCATCAAACATGTTCAACATAAAATATTATAGGTCTTCACATCTGTATTCAATGTACACTTCTCTCTTTAGCCACCTCCTAAAATTGGTTAGAAAGGACATGTAGATAGCTATCAAATTTTCATTTATTGAAAACACCACCTTCCCTCGTAGGCTGGGGCCAAGCACCACCTATTATATTGCCAATTGAAATCAGAGTAGGTTGCAGAAATTTAATTTTGTAGGTAGCAATTTCAACTTATCACTTATCTTCAGAATTAAAAATAGAAATAACTTTCCACTCCAACTTCCACTATTTACAGGAAATACTTATAATTATTAGAGTATTAATATAAATACCCTACTATTATCCCAATATCTTTGGTAATTAGTGGAAGTGGGATACATAGAACCTATAGATAAGAATGCTCTAAATTTATTGATAACAAACCAATAAACAAAGTTGAAAGAAGATAGAAATAAGGACAATTGATCACTAATTGCTATCTAATCTACATTGGATCTTTCAATTTCCCCTATATTGAAAGTATGAAAAAATCAAAGGATGTAGAGGAAGTTTTGTAAATTACATACCAAGGTTGTGATAAAGTTAAATAAGTAAGACTTTAATCCTTAAGAAAAGATTTTGAAAATTTAAGGATGAAATAAGCTAATTCTATTCAAGATTTTATTACTAGGATTTAAGGTGTTATGAATTAGGTTAAAACACAAGGGGAAGTAATTACAAAACAAAAAATTGTAGAGAAGATGTTGAGATCTCTTATTCTTAAATTTGATCTAGTCACAATGGCCATTCAATAAATAAAAAATATCACCACCTTCAAAGTGGTAGAGTTGGTTGGTTCTTTATAATCTCATGAGGAGCATATGTAATGTTTTATGGAGAGTTTAGTGTAAATTTTCAAGTCTACTGTGAATGTTGAAGACAAATCAACAAATATTTTTTCTAAAGAAAATAAATATCAACTAGAGCCTTCAAATAATGGAGGAAATGGTAGGGGAAGAGGACAAAGTAATAATAGAGGAAGAGGAAGAGACAAAAGTTTTGTGGATCAAAGAAACATCTAGTTCAAATATTATGAACATATTTGAATATGAGTGTAGAAAGAATAAATATGACTTGAACAAGTTAAGAGCCAACTATACTTAAGATTATTTTGAATATCCAAATACCTTCACCTTATTCACATGCAAATTAGTGAAAAAAAATAAAAAAATATATGTGTGGTTCTTGGATAGTTGTTTTTTTAATCATATGATAGGTAAATCTGATCTCTTTGTCAAATTAGATGCATCTGTAAAAAGTCAAGTAAAATTTGGTAATAATAAAGAGGTAGATGTGATGGGAAAAGACACCCTTACTTTAAAAAATAAGCAAGGATTAACTACTTATATTCATGATACTTTGCATGTGCCCAAATTATAACATAACCTTTTAAGTATTGGGAAACTTGTAGCAAAAAATTAAAAAACTGTGTTTGAAGACAAATGATACAAAATATTTGATAAATCAACTAATTATCATCTTGTAGCAAAGGTTCTTATGTCATAGAATAGGTTATTTCATCTCACTTTGCATTCTACTACTATGCATACCTTTAAAGCAACCACAAATGATTCCTGGTTATGCCATCAATGTATGGTCATCTAAATTTTCAAGGATTAAATTTACTTCACAAAAAGAATATGGTGAGAGGAATTCCATCAATTCAAACAAAATAAAAAGTTTATTCATGCTATAAACTTGGAAAGTAGCATCAAGATAGTTATATGATGAACAAATCTTAGAGGATGCAAAATATCCTCTAGAACTTGTGCATGATAACATTTGTAGTGTTATGCAAGAGGAATATTTGGGTAAGAATATTTATTTTTTGACATTCATTGATGATTTTTCTTGCCACACATGGATTTATTATCTTAAGTAGAAATCTGAAGCTTTTGAATGCTTCAAAAAATTATAATCTATCATTGAAAAATAAATTAGGTATTATCTCAAAATAATTACAATAGATAGAGGGGAAGAATTCACTTCCAAAGAGTTTTTTAATTTTTGTAATAAAAATGGTATCAAGAGACAACTTACTGCAGCCCATACCCACTAGAAAAATGGTATTGTAAAAATAAAGAACCATACCATTATGGAAATGGCATGAAGTATGTTGTAGTCAAAATATCTTCCAAATTGTTATTAGGGAGAAGCAGTGGCAATAATAGTATACATCTTGAATCGAAGACCCACAAAATTAGTTTACAACATCACTCCAAAAGAAGCTTGGAGTGGTCACAAGTCTTTAGTGGTTCATCTTCGTGTATTTGGTTGTCCTAAATATGTTCATATTCAATTTCAAAAGTAGAAGTTAAATGTAAAATCCTAACATTCTATCCTTATGAGATATTCTAATGCAACTAAATGATACATATTCTATAATCTTGACACAAAAAGATTGATTATTAGTCAGTATTTGGTTTTTTATGTATGGGGAAAATGACAATGAAGAAAGGTACATAATAAAAAAAACCACTAGTATTAATGGATATAGAAGTTAGAAGTATTCCTATTATCCCCACAAGCTCAAGTAGAAGTTCAAGTCCCAATATTAGCTCAATTTTGAATTCTCCAAAGCTCAGGGTCACCAAGTTCATCTAATAGCACACCTTTCGGTGATAGTTTGAGTCCAAAATAAAGTCCAAAATCTTCAAGAATGATACGGAGTTTAAATGAAATTTACCAGAGTAATGTGAATCCAATTGTTGATTTTATTTTTATTAGTATAATTCAATTTGAACCCTCTGTATATGAATAAGTAGTAAAGGGAACAGTATGGATTGATGTTCTAAATGATGAAATGAAAACAAATGATAAAAATAATACATGGGAATTGGTGTAACTTCCAAAAGATAAATAGGTGATTAGTGTTAAATGGATTTATAAAGTGAAATATCATGTTGATGGTTCTATGAAAATACATAAGATAGGACTTGTTGCCATAGGATTTGCACAAACACCTCAATTAGATTATTTAGAAACTTTCATTCCAGTTGCAAGACTTGATATAATAAAAAAAATTGGTTATTACTACACAACACAAGTGGACATTATATCAAATGGATGTAAAATCATCCTTCCATAATGGTTATATAGATGAAGATGTCTATGTGAAACAATCCATGGGTTATAAAATTCTAGGTAAAGTACAATTAGTTTACAAGTTGACCAAATATCTCTATTGGTTGAAGTAAGTTCCTCATGCCTGGATGCAAGGAGCCAATGGTTATTTCTTAAAGGTATTTAGTACAAGCCATTGAGATCCAACCATGTATGTCCAACATATTGGTAATGATATTGTCATTTTTTGTATTTATGTTGATGATCATATTTATACAAGAACTAGTAAAAATCTCATGGGAAGGTTTTAAGAAGAAAAGAAATAAGAATTTAAAATGTCAAATCTCAGACTCATGCATTATTTTCTTGGTGTGGAAGTGCAACAACAAATAATATATATTTTCATTTGTCAAAGAAAATATGTAACTGATTTATTGGAAAGGTTTAGAATGATGACATGCACAATAGTGGCAACTCCCATAGCCCTTGATGAAAAAATAATCAAGGAAGATGCAAGGTCTAAAGTCGATTCTACTTTGTACATAAGTTTGGTTGGGAGCCTCATGTACCTCACTACAACAATCCCTAACATCTATGTATGTTGTGAATCTCATCTCTTGATTCATGCAAAATATGGATGAGTCTCATTGGTGTGCTACAAATATAATCCTATGGTATGTGAGTGGTAGAAAAAAAATTGCATTCACTGTTATTCCACTAAAAAGTTTGAGCTAGTTATCTACACAAATTATGATTGGGCTGGTTCAATTGATGATAGAAAATCTACATTTGGTTATGTATTCTCACTTGGTTCTGGAGATATATCTTGGAGTAGCAAAAAAAAAGAAAATTGTGGCTCTCTCTTCACTAGAAGTAGAGTATATTGCAATAGCATTAGCAAGTTGTCAAACAATATGGATTCAGATAATATTGGAGGATTTACATTTTATTTAGGAACATCCAACTACACTTTTTTGTGATAACAATATCATTATTTCTATGATGAAGAATCCTATGTTTCATGCTAGATCAAAATATATCAAGATCTGATATCATTTCATTTGAGATTTGGTACAAGATGAACAAGTTTAGAAAAAATTTTGTGCTACTTTTATGCAATTAGTTGATATTTTTACCAAAGCTTTGTGACATTAGTTACAACTCATACTCGTTGATCATCCAGTGGAATATTGAAGGAGTGCATGATTGAAGTAGTCAACTACAACTCGTTGACTACTACTTGATTAAGTTTTTAAAATTTTAAATGTTTCTTCATGGAATCTAATTGCATGTGATTTATCTATTTTTAACTTCTTATTCATTCTTTCCATGCAATTACATGTGGACTATTTTTCGTAGAGATGTTTGTTTTTTAGCAACTACAGCATATGTTTATTTTTTTAGTTTTATTTTGAACTCCATTAATTCAACACTCTTGAGCCCTTTTTGATTACTAAAATAGAACAACATTCTTCATTGAATAAAAAATATCTTTCTTTCACCTGTTGAATATTTTCAAAATTAAGCAACTATGTATGCTTTACCATCATGTATTATGTAACAACTCTATAGTATAGTGTTAGAGCTTTGTTTATTATCTTTTCACCACCAATCCACCATGCCTCTTCATCCACTCTTCCATTTCCAAATTGAACAATTGTAATCTAAGAGAAAAAAAACATAAGATAATTCATGACATTCCTAGTAAGAGGAAGAACCATGCCACCAGAAATGGGGGCCTTGGAATTGTCTTTATCATGGACATTCTCAAAATCTACCAAAATCACCCATGCCACATCATCCAGTTAGACTAGAACCAGGTTGGCTTGTTTTTGTAGGCTTCAGTATAGGTCTTGACAATATGTGTCATCCAACTTGAGCATGAGATAGATGAGTGTTTGATAGAGGTCTAAAATGCAAAAAAAACCTATCAAAACCATAGCTACTATCGACAGTGGCTTTTACTAAGGATAGAATCCTAGTTATAGACATCATGATTTTAGCAAAACAAAATTACTTCATCTTATCAAGTTCCACATACACCTCATTGCATAGCCATTTCTCTCTAGTAAACAAAATTTTGATGCTGATTTTTGGAATGTAAATCCATCGCTTGATCTTTTATTTTAGTAATTTCCAGTCCATTCTCCAATAATATTTCAACCTCACCTTCTCCATGTTGAGATTTTATATAATCTCTTCCACCATAGACTTTCTAGTGAGAGTAAAAGACTCTAACACATTCCGTATGGTACCCATTAATCACCACGCACTACTCTATATTTATCAAATCTATCATAGCATCTAATGGAACCATGCCAATTTTGGATATTTTTAGTAATTGGATGGTCAAAACTAGAGTTACTACTATAGTCATTATTGTTAGAGGAGAAGCAGTTGGTGGAATTAGTGATACTATCCTTTATGCTTGAATGTGATAATATATATTGATGTGTCGATGACCAACCACCTGAATGGATGGGTTCACTGGTACATAACATTATTTTTTGAAACTCCTCCACTAGATGGTTCATGGACATCTTAATCATCTATTGTGTGTGACTCAATTTTGACTATGCCTATATATGTAAGGATGTCTTTTGGCCTGCTCTAGAGGAGCAATGTGGCTATGGTGTTACTATCCCATTTAGAAATTAAGCTCTCTATTTTGCATAGATTATCCTCTAACTTGCCCATATTTTTATTTTATGGTATGCTTTGACTAATGAGTTTCAAATGGTTACTAAATTTAGAGGTGATTTAGAGCATATCTTCGCTCACTCTATCAAAATTATGTAGAGATGTTAGAATATGATGTGCCTTGGATACATCTCTATCTTTCCATTCTTCTTCCATCTCATTCCAATGATGAACATGGTCCACTAGGAATATTCTACTTGATGTTTCTAGCAAGGAAAACTTGTTGGATAATTATCAATGACATTACCCATCACCCATTCAGCATGTTTGGATATCACAATTTCTTTCATTTTCTTCAATAAAAATAAGATTCATAGTTCTGTACGTTCACACTAACATCATGACTATCTTCTAGAAAATGTTCAAACTAACATCATGACTATCTTATAGAAAATAAAAGTATTAATTGCCTTTAAGATGAAATTTATGTTGGGATTGGTGTTTCTAATGTTTTTGTGTAGTGGGTTTTTTAGAATGAAATTGTAAATTTTCAATTGTTCCTCACTCAAAACCCATGACCCCTAATCTAATTTCAATTTTATTTCATAGTATTAAGTGATAATGATCCAATATTTTAAGTGGACATGATAGTGGAAAATGAGGTGGTGTGTCCTTCATATGTTGAAGAAATGAGATATGTCAAGAGGAGACATTCAAATTCATGGTAAGATTGAGAAATGGCATCAAATACTAGATTACCCATATCATACACCAAATCTAGATATAGTGCAATGATTTGGATTTATGTGACCTCCACCCATATAAAGGGTGTATATAGATTTTAAGTTGGTAGCATATTTCATTGGACATTTTCTATTTTCAAGGGTGGGTGAGGACACAATCAGAGATGATTTGATTGTAGCAAAGATCCACATTTGATGTGAAGTTCAAATCAACATCACAATATTTTTAATGTGGGGATAGCACATTGAGGTCAAATGGTCTAACTTGTATCTTTTATTTTTCCATAATGATGATATATTGACACCTAGAGAACATAGCATTTTTTATGTTAGTGTTCTTCCATAATGATAATACATTAACACCTAGAATTAGAAGGAATGGATAAATTTATTTTGAATATCATGCAAAAGAGGAGAGAACCTTCAGATTGGGCATAGCCATATAATTGGAAAGCACAAAACTCTCATGCAAGGTGCACGTAGTCATAAATTCAAAAAAAGGGCTAAAAATGGATGTCACGTAGCCTTTGGATAAGCCATACATAACATGTAATACACCAAGATTTAAGCACCACATAGCCAAAGATACACCTCCATGTAACCACATTGACAAACAACCTAAAAACACATTCAAAACAACTAACAAGAGGTCTGAGAAGGTTAAATGTAGTCCAAGATAGTTAAAATATAGATGTACACTAAAAAAAACATCCTCTAATTGGTATTTATTTGATGTTATGTAGGCCATCATAGGAAACCACCTCAATTAATCTAGACATGAAGAAAAAAATAAGCTAAGCATTAATAACATTAATCCCAGCATATGTTATTTCATGTGTTGACCAGTCATGACCAAGTGTAGATAATACAAGTGTTTCTCCATGTACTTGATCCAATATGGTAAGTGTAGTAGCTAAGAGTGATGGATCATGTTATATATCAACTACATGAAAATTATCCAAGATCCACTTTCATGAAAGTAACTCTTGACAGATATAGAATTTAGTCAACCTATTGTAGAGTGGATGACAGGTCAACTCGGCTTCTGAAAGAAAATATTACCTTCTAAAACTGAATAGAACCCCAACCTATAGTGTGGGATGATCATTTTTGTCCAAAAAAATTTAGATCTATAAATATTAGTTAAGACAACAAAAATAAAACAAATAAAAGTAATGCAAATGTATAGGCTGAATAATAATGTCATATTGCAATAGGAAAAATAAGTACAAATGAACATGCAAATCTATAGGTTTCATATTAACAAGTTATAATAAAATACAATACATAAAGTTGTTAAAGACTTCAAACTATTATAATAGAATAAATGGTGTTCATTACCAAAACCTAAAGCTCTGATACCATTATAGATTTGCTAAATAAGTGATATTCTAGTAGAGTGAGTAGTCTAAAATTTTATAACAATGACCTTGTTCATATCCAAAAATATTCAAGAAGATCTACGATAATTTCTTGCTATATTAAACTACATTGCTTTCTAATTATCTACTCTATTGTAATACCCTAGTGAAGATTAATATGTATAAGGAGTAGGAGAAGTGAACTCATAGTGAGCTTGAGTGTAACTCACTTTGGAACTCATAGGATAACTCACAGTGGCACTCTCTTGAACTCTAGGTGGAACTAACCCTCTCACCCACTTAACCTCTTTATTACACCTAAGTAAGTTGAAGATAATTGTGTAGGGATAATCCATTTGATAAATAAATGGAATAATAAATATCCAACACCAATAATGAAAAGGTTAATTCATTGACATGATAATTTTGACTGTTAATAGAGGGCAAGGATTTCAATGAATCTATGAACTCTTTACACCTTAAGCATTATAATTTTTTTCTTGCATGTCAAATTACCCTCATCATATAATATTTTCATAGTTCCTATGTTAATTTACATATCATATGTTGTGTTTGGTGATTGTTTGGTTGTTATTTTTCATAGCATGAAACTTCAAACATATACAATATCATAATCATTCCATTTTCATATTGCCCTATTATCACATAGAAAAACATTTTCAAAACCAGAATTATATTGGTTCTTACCTTTATTATTATGAGTAGAGTACAACTATTTTCCATATATCTTCTTCCAAAATGTAGAAAATGGTAGCTTACAACCTAGTCTAGAATATTTTCCATGATAGAGTCTTCTCTTATGGTACCTTACAAATAATAACATGATCATGCTAAAAACCAAGTAACATTACTTTCTTATCTTGATCTTCAGTGATGAACCCCTGCATCTAACTAGTTGGATTGGGCTAAGTTTATAGGGTAAAGGCCTTCTAATTAAAACACTATTATCAAACACTTATGAAACATCAAAATTAAAGTCCACATCTCTCACCCTTATTAACTTTCGATGGTGATCTCTCAAATCTTATTGATTGAGTGGGGTTAGCACTGGGGAGAGGTGTCATTACTTGCCTACATCTAACCTTTGGTGATTAGCCCATGTGTCTTCCTAGTCATATGAGACAAAGTGTATAGGTCACACACACACACACACACACACACACACACACACACACACACACACACACACACACACACACACACACACACACACACACACACACACACACACACACACACACACACACACACACACACACACACACACACACACACACACAAGAAATAATTAAAAGGTGTCCAAATAAAAAGTTCTTCAAAAACCCTGTCTAGATGTCTATCCTTAATAAGGTAGAATTATCTCACTCCCTAATTCTCTCAAGGCTAGTTATCTATAGATGAAGCCAAAAAAGTTAGTATTTTCTATTTTTATCAAGAAGTAAATTACCCCTTTTTTCATAAGGATTAGTTCACCTTCCTTTTTCTAACAAAATATTGATTCATGGATTTCATATTTTATCATCTCATGTTGATCATATCTCCCTTTTCATTCCTCTACAACAAATTAGAAGTAATGTGTTATGTTTAGAAACATAACTATGTCATCACCTCTAAAACATATGTTAGCACATTCATATTTTCATTTATATACATCATATTACATAGTTTTTACACATTTTTTTAAACATAAGTAACCATTATCCATAGCATTTTATTAAAAAAATAAAAATATACATGGTATATCGGCACATCCCTAGTCACCTAAAGTTTATAAAATGAGAATAAAACATATAATTAAAAACCCATAACACATAATGATAAGTCAAAAAAAGGTAAAACAAAATATCTCCATCTCTCACTGTGTGTGTGTGTGTGTGTGTGTGTGTGTGTGTGTGTGTGTGTGTGTGTGTGTGTGTGTGTGTGTGTGTGTGTGTGTGTGTGTGTGTGTGTGTGTGTGTGTGTGTGTGTGTGTGTGTGTGTGTGTGTGTGTGTGTGTGTGTGCGCGCGCGCGTGTGCGTGTGCGTGTGCGTGTGCGTGTGCGTGTGTGTGTGTGTGTGCGTGCGCGCGCGCGTGTGTGTGTGTGTGTGTGTGTGTGTGTGTGTGTGTGTGTGTGTGTGTGTGTGTGTGTGTGTGTGTGTGTGTGTGTGTGTGTGTGTGTGTGTGTGTGTGAAGTTTCTACAATAAAAATATATAGTAGAATCACCTAGTCCATAAAGGGTCAATGTGTCACAATATCTTAAAAAATTAAATAAAGGTGTGCAATATGTAAAATAGATCAAGATCCCATCCTCTTCCTCTCAGAGGGACCCCATGAAATAAAATGATTGAGAGTTCTGGCTCCTATGGTGTCTCTTGATAAAACTTCCTTGATAGACTATCTTTATAGCCAAATGGCTCAGCCTCTCCTCCCATTGGTGCCTCCCTACAACATAATGATTCTTGTCTATCTAATATAAGAGGTTTGAACTCATCTGACGACCATCATGTCTACTAGGGCCTTTCCTTTCTTCGTTCTTGACTCCATATTTTCTTCACAACTCTAAATCTAGTTAATGTCACATAAACATGATATGATTAAGCAAAGATATTAGTGTGTCAACATATCCTAATAGATAATGTAGTATCCACTAGTATCTTATCTTTATTCATGTCAGTGCTTACCTATAAACTATTGATCAAGGTGTCCCTAATCATGATCCTCTATCCATTCAAGGTATGTACAATAGAAAATTATAAGAATCAACGCAAAATCCAATTGTATAAAAATCAAAGAATTAATTTATCTACATAAATCAAATCTAGAATTAAAATATAATTAATAAAGTGAAATGAATAAATTAATAATTTACCTAGGTCATCCTTATGATAATCTAGATTAGAGTCATAGTCTGTAGGCTTTTCTTCATGAACATAGAAGTCCTTATCTAACTTAATGTACTTTGAATCCTTTCCATCTCCACCTACTTGTTATTATTGTTACACTAGATCCTTCTCTCTAATGTATTATTACAACAATTTTAGTTTGGGATCTATTAGATGTTGTATTATTGGGTCCTAAAGCCTTCTAAAATTCTTAGTTGAATCACCTGAGTAATAAACACCCCTCATAAAAGTGGGTGTCATGATATTGGACCCATTAAGACATGCCTCTTTATACTACTATTGGTATGGGAAGATTTATCACATAGGTTACATTGAAATGTTGAGGTTTCCTATCCATTTGGTGTACCTCAAAATTTAGTATTTTGTCTCATACCTTAGTGGCCATAGTAGGTGCTACAAGATAGAAAGCCTCCCCATCCTATTGTCTAACACTATCCTAGTAGTGTAGAGCTATCAAATATGTAGTTGTCAATGTCCTAGCTACCAGGGGAAAAGATAGAAATTGTGCCACATATATCCTTATCGGGGTCTAGATGGACCCAACATCCTTAATGTCTACTTCTATATAGTATGGTAACATCCTCTCATACACCTAGCTCATGAGGAGGATGAGGTGACTGATAAAGAGTGCATCCAATTTTAAATGACGTATAAATATCTATATGTATGCAAAAAGATATCCTAAACCCAATAAATTTAGTCTCCCCTTTCATTAATATTGAGGATGATTAGGTACTAGCTATAGATTATCATATCGGTACCCTTGTCCCCCACTAATTAAGTTGTAAGGATAATACTGATCACTTTTAGTAGATTAGAGATTTTTGATCTATAAATATTGGAAAGCCTTACTCTAAACTCTGTACCAACATTAGGTGTACCAACATCACTAAAGCTTATATCCCATCACTTCTGAAAGCCTACTCATCACCTCTTAAAGGGCCACCAACTGACCTATCATTAGTAGACTTGTAATCATGTACACATTGACTAGAATGATAACTCACTTTCTTGGGGCTAGAGTGAATTCAAAATTTTAATTGTTAGGGTTAAAGTAGGTGAGTAGGTTACACAACAATCTATTCTATAAAATGACAATCAACACCTATGCCACCAAAATTATATTATCTATATCTATAACTGATAACTCATCTTCCATCAATAGTGTCATAACATGAGGAAACAATCCTACTCTCAAGCATTGTTACAATAAATTTAAGTCTCCTACAATAAGAAAATACCCTAAATCAGTTTGTTACCTATCTCTACCATGAAAAGAAGACTAATTCACCTTCTTAGTCTCAATGAATAGAACTAGATGTGATGTTTATGTAATTGTGAACCCTATATAATAGTAGAGGTTATACATGCACCACCATGATTATGTCATCACCAGTGTCTGAAGATTAGTAGTTCTATCCCTAATGGAGTGGTTTTGTCTATCGATGGCATCATTCTAACCTATGTACCACCCCCACCCATTAAAAAAAAAATCGTCACAATTTCTTTAAAAACATAACTTTTTTAATGGATTCCTAATCTCACCTATCCCACACACATTTGAAAACTAATTTTTAAAAAATAGCTAGAATTTTAATATGTTTTAAGTAAAGTAAATAAATTTGGATAAAAGTGGAAAAAATATTAAAAACATACCTAGCAATGCCTTGCTCCACCTACCATTGGTATATTTTCCATCCTCTTCTTGTTCTCATTATTTTGACTATTTTCTTGCTCAAAACTCTAACATGCCATCTACAGCTCAAAATCTCATAAAGTGAATTTGCACAAATGAATCTATTTTTTACAAGTATTTGAATACATAGGCCTTCAAATTAGTTGTTTTAGTTTGAAAACTTTATAAATTTTAAATATTCTATCATTATTTATTATTTTCATGGTTATATTTCATTATTTATATATTTTATGACTCATGCTTCAAAATAAAAAGCTGAATGGTTTTCTATCTTCTGTATCACATCTTATGGTTTTGTAAGTACATGAAAACTTGATGTCATATTTTATCCTCAATGGGATGATTTAGGTAGTATGACATTCCATAAAAAAATGGTAATTACTCTCATCCACAAATTGATTACATAATATATTATCTACTTTTTCATTAAATTTAATATGATTCATATATTTTTTCCATGTTGCAAGGAGTCTTTGTTGGCTTTATTGTGCCACCAAGATAAGTAAGGTACATATTTCTAACTCACTTTTTCCTTTTTGCATGCTACTAATTTGGACAACACCTTCATTATTTCATGAGAATACATCATCCTAGGTGGCAACATGGTGATTTATTCTTGGTATAATACCCAATGATGTTGTAGTGATCTACTAATTTATGATCAAAGTGGGTTGTATCTAAAACAATAGTCCTTTTCACTCCCTATCTCGCATAGACTCCTTAATCTACCTTTTGTTTGACTTTATTGGTATTTTTTAGAAAATTCTAAAAACATTATTTGGATAATAAAATTACCCTTCTCGGTGACATAACCATTGTGTTCCATTATTGAACAACCCCTAAGGTGACAAAACTACCATGGTGGTTTCACAAACCACCATGATGAAACTGTCACCAATAGGGTGTTTCTATGATCCTATCACTACAACAAATGGGGGTGTTTTGAGACAATGTTAGAGATAATACATAAGCAAATCATCTCAAATTGAGGAAAAAAATTGTTGTGTATTTTCTTAAAGCAGGTGTCTCTAATTACTGTCACCTAAGGGATGATCTAGAATACTAATTATTTTGTCTCTCTAGAGACAATATAAAATACTATTTTTTTTGTCTCTCAAGAGATGATATCATTTTAATCCCAGCTATTATCTCTCAAGAGATAAAATGAATCTAATTAATTAAAAAAATCTAAATTTCTTCTAATGCAACCAATTGTTGAATATCATCAATGTCACCAAAAAATTTTGGGTGGAATATTGTGCCCACAATATGTGGGTCTACAATTATTTTATTATATCAAAAGAAATAAAAAATGGTCCCTAAATGTTGTTAACCGTCAACATAGAATGGTAGAGGTATTAACTTCAATATATTTTTGTAATATTAATTCATAGAACTATATGATTCATATGGACACTTCATGATCCTTAGATTCTTTAAATCTTGTTGTACCAGACTTCCATGTTGTCATTACTCTCAATTGTAATTCAAAAATATTACTCTTCTTTCTTTATTGATCCTTGTTCAAAATTATTTCAATCATATGTGATATCTAACATCGAGTTTACAACATTGACAAGATCTACACATTTGACACTTTCCAGTTGAACACCCTGAAGATCCATCATATAATTATATATAGATTTATTATTATTATTATTATTATTATATATAATATAAAAATATTAAAAAATATAGTTCATGAAGCACATGTGGTTCTATTTGAAATTAATCCAAAGCATTTTAGAACCTAGAGGAACACATATACAAAAAACTACTTACACCATAATGAAATTGTTACAAGACATTGAAATTCTCAAAAATACCTATCTTGAAGACATCATTTAGTTTTATATATCTGATGTAGTAAGTCTCCATTGAGTTTGATATTTCTAATAGAAATTAAAATTATTGCTATGGAAAATATATAGCATCAACCATAAAAAATGTAATCATAAGAAATATCATAACATTAAAAAGAAGGGATTATACTTTGTAAAAAGAGAAGATAAATTACCATGTGATGCATGGTATTTGATAGTCCAAAAGGATAATAATCTATAAAATTAAAACAAGAGAACATGAAGAGAAAAATAGAAGGAAAAATTGAAGTAGAACTATTATAGGACATACAACAATGTCTCATCAATTTAAAAAATGGTGTGCCATGTTGATATACCTTAAAACATGTCGTAATGGAAGAGAACTTAGACAATTTTTAATACTCCTCAAGAAAACTAGGGAAGAGACTCACAACAAAGGAACATTGGGAAGTATTCAACAGAGCTTGATACTCTACAACAACAAAGTCCATTTTATCTTCAAGGAAAAGATCTTCTTGGTAAGTGACCTATAGAATAGATAAAATGCATAATATTACCAATTATTTTATAGATAAAGTGTTGTTCAAAGTACATTATTGGGGAAAGGAAATTAATCCCTTACATCACTAGCATAGTGGTTAATAGTAAATTCAATACAAACAAGTTTTGGCTTAAAAAAATGTTTATGTTTTTTGTAGGGTTGGTACATGTTTTGGGAAAATGTTTCATGTATTTACTTTTGAAAGATGCTAAAAAATAAATAAAAACTAATAAATTAGGGACATGATGACCTCTTACCACATAAACCAATTTATTATAAGACATAAATACAAAACATAATATTATTCTATGTATAGAATATATACCTAATATATGTTGATATCTCTAAGATTTTGCTATTAAGTTTTTCATCTTTGTTTTACATGTCAAAGTCAAATGCAATACATAATATAACCTCAACTCCAAAAATGCTATCACAACGGCTATATTTTTAATAAAGCACTAACAAATTTATTAAAATTTCTGAATAGATAAATAGAATATAAGCATACCCAAATTCATTCAGATGTGTAATGATTCCTAAAGGTTTCTTCAATAGAAAAAAAGATTATTGGTTGTCAAAAGAGTGTTTGTGTTCCTTATAAAATTCTTCAGATATGATATCTATTTTTCACCCAATGAATATAGAATAAATGTTAAAAGAAGATAATAAGGTAAACATGAGTTATTATTTTTCACAACATATAAAAAATACAACTGACATTGTCTATTAAGGATCCCATTTGACAGTCGACACACAAACTCCATTATCTTTATTTATGGATAACTTCTATAAAAGTGATATAACTAGGCAAAAATTAAACAAACAATACCAGATAAAAGAGGAATAATAAAAACCTTCTTGTTAACATCCAACACATCTTGATTATCCAAAAAATTCATGTTACTCCATTTGATTTCTTCTCTGATGTATTCTTCCTACTCCATCTTAAAAAAGTGTTGCATCACAAGTACCAATTATAACATCATAATTAACAATTATAATAAAATAATATAGTTGTTAAAGAATAATATTTAGTTGTGAACAAATATTAAATTCATAATAAATTATTTGAAACATAGAAGAAAGCTTCTTAACCTGATTAAAATGTTATTTCAACTTTTCCTTTGTAATATTGATACACATTTGCTTAAAATTGCCACATGCACAAAATAAGTATATCACAGATTACATGAATGAAACAAAGGTTATGAATGTGGATATAAAATAAACAAGACAACTTTATTTTCATTTAATTAACACAATTTTCTCGTAATATTCTTATACAAAAAAGAACATTTGCATAATTTACAAAAAACTAACTTTCATGTATGGTTGATGTTTATCTGATTACTAGCATATTTGAGAGAATAATAAATTCCCTTGAATTCATCGGCTTGTACTAAATGCAAGGAGAATTAGGATTCAAAAACTGTAGTTGCATAAAATAGATGGTTAAATAGTTTTTAAAAGTCATATAAAGATCCCTAATAGTGACAATTTCTCACAAAGCTTATAACAAGGGATTCAAGTATCACAATATTTTATCAAAAAAAATTATAAAAATACTTTAGTGATTTATATTATGTTGGAAACATATATTTTGACCTTTAAACATTCAAATCCATAAATACCAATAACTCCAATCAATTATACTAAATTAAGATCCTGCAACAAAATAAAATTACAACATAAACTAAAAAATGACAAGATCAAAAGAGATATGGTTTAGGGAACTATTGATCATGAAAGATATTTTATTATAAATACTTTCTTGTCTTTCTCTAGTTGTCTCCTTCATATAGACATCTACTGATGGTTTATACCTTTCTAGAGCTTCTACAACAGACATTGTGACTATAACCATTGACTACTCTCACTCAACCCCTAAATTATGGTGATTAAATTATTGGTGTAAAAGTATAAAAATATTTATAAGACTTATTTATAGGGTTACACAAAAATCAAGAATGCACCGAAGTATAAGATGGTGCAGAAATAACAATATCAAATAGAAAATGAAAGTGGGAAATGAAATGTAACAAAAAGTTTGAAAGATGGAATATGGAAAAAAAATCATTCATTTCAAGGTGGAGGTTGAGTTAAGAGGTGATGATGGTTCAAGTGGAGCCATGAAAAGAGTGAAAGAAATAAACTTCAATAAATCCCATGCACAAAGAAGATGAACCTTTGATAAATAATAAAATTATTTTTAAAGAAGAGATATGGTCGAAACAAAGTATTTAATTATTTACTTGTAATATATGGAAGCCACACCTCTTCATCAAGGTAGCCATCCTTAATTACTAATAATTGAGATCTTAACTTTTCCCTCAATATCATTTCTTATTTATAGATTACTGATGTTTTCATTTCCTTTGTACATGTCCCATCTTTACTTGTGGTTTATAGTTTGAACTTTGGATGGCATAAGATTTCAAGCTAAAATTTTAGGCTAAATAATTATGTTTAATAATGATAGAGGTAAAATTAGCATGCCTAGTCAAGCAGTGAGGTGGGAGCATTACCATTATGGTGACTCAAAATCAAACCTAGTTGGTCTTATTCTATGGTGCTTACTGGGATAAGTCCTAATTGTATTCCATTCACTATCAATATTTTTCTTATTTTACATGGTCTACCTCCTAGTTATTATCTTTTGGTAAATAGATTTAAGAAGTATGGTACAAAGAGGGTTTTCACATTGAAACTATTCAAATTATTAAAAAGGATCTTTTTGGTTATTTGTAAGCCTTTTGAAATGGAAAAATTATGGTGGGTAAGGGAATGTGGTTATGACTATGATGTGACTAGCCGAGTAAATAACCTTAGAAGATTAAGGAGGCCTAAATGGTTAGAACATGAAGGTATCTCTAAAAACATGGTCTTGTACAAATAATATTAAAAATCAATATGAAGTAATTATAATTGACTCTACCAAAAAATTATTACCACACATGCATGCATAGTGCTCCTCAGTTCAATAAAAAAAGGAAATGGAATTTTATTTGAGGTTATAGAATTTTATCCTGAATTAATCATACTTTGATATTATTTCCATGGATGATAAAGATTGGTCAAGGTATTCCCATCAGTGTTTTGATCATGGTGTCATTCAAAATTAGTATATATTAAAGAGATACAAAAGTGACAAAAATAAAACCAATTGAGGCATCCATAAGCTCATTGTGTCTTGCCTTAAAGATAATAATTATTTAGAGGACATTACTACTGCATAGAAATTAACATATCATAAAATAACAATTTTTAGTTGTAAGAGGGACTTCATGAAGGCTTAAGACTATCAAAACATAGTGACATGGCTCATAAAAAGAGATAAGGATCAAATTTTTTTTTGATTTTTTGGATGCCCAAAGCTAAAAATAAAAAGAATTAATCTCTCAACATGAAGATCACTTGTATAGTGATTGGGTGAAAAATTAAAATAGATTGTCCTGTATTTTATAGTGATTTATTTCTTCTTCCATAAGTTACTCTTGATATAGAAAGGTATGTAGAGCTTTGTGAAAAAAGTAATCCTTCAAAATAGTTAAATGTATATGCCATGTCATCAGAGAAGGTTACCAATATCAATGAATTGAGTTTTACAATTAGATGTCTAAATAATTATAAGGCTCAAAGAGTAGATGGTTTGTCTATTTAATTGCATAAAGCTAATAAGTATCTAACTTGAATAAATTTTATCCTTCATAATGAGGCCATTTGGGTGGGTTCTCTTAGACTAGAGAATTATAGAAGTGTTATTATAGTGACTCCAAACACTAGTGATATGTTTGAAGTGATAAATTGGACATCTACCACAATATTAAATTTTCATTACAAGATATGGAAAAAATACTAGCAGAGTCTTGGAGAAACCTCCCTAAAGATACTCACTCAAAAAAGGTTTTCAACAGAACATACATATTAAATAATTTATTTCCATATTGAAGAATAATGGGATAGTCTAAATCTTATAATAAAACTTCTTGTATGCCTCTTATTTCCTTTGTAAAATCCTCCATGATAGAACCAAATGGACGTTTATTAGATTATTGATGAAAGTACCAGGGTATGGAGGAAAATTTATTAGGATAGTGTTGGAACTATTCAAGGATTGAAGTAAATTTGGATAATAGAGATGACTAATTTTTTAAGTTTCATGTGTCAGTTATTCAGGAGTGCCCACTTTCTTTGTTTTTATTTTTCCTTGCTATGAAAACAATTCATTACTTTTAAAGAGATTAGACCCCTGACAAATCTAATTTAAGGTTTGATTTTCCCTATTACAAACACTTCAAATCCAATTTTCTTATAACACTTCTCTTTTTCCCTATTCTCAATGAAAATTACTTGTGCAACTTAACTGATAAGAATGTTATGTATTGTTTTGTAAATAAATCTCAAGAAAAAATTTATATATTGTGTTTTAATGGCCTGAATACCCATCTAAATGGATGTTGAGTAGGACTGGACTTATAAATCAAGGACATTATTCAATATAAGGTGATACCATTTGATTTTAATATTTATTTTAGGTAAATGTGAACTTAGATATTAATAAATAAGAATCCTGAAGAATGGAATAACCATGTACTTTATGTAGATGGGATATTTTCTCTGATACTCAATTTGATTAGTTACATCAAATGACAAGAGATTAATTGTGGTCTGCTCATTGGTGACAAAAATAGAAGCCATTCTGTTTAGTGAAATCCTTGCATTTTTTTCACATAAATTGTAATTTACAGAATATGGAATTAAATGGAATATAACTTGTTGTGAAATATATATTATTTGAAACTATTCATTTAAAATTAAAATTTTAAATATCATCCTAAATAAAAGGAAAATTGGGAAAAACTATAACTACACTAGATGTGAGGTAATTTCACTCTTGAGGTTTTTAGATCTCAAATGTTAGCTTTTATTTGTAAATATTTGGACAATGTTTTAGAATCGTTAAAGCCCTTGATTATTCCCTTTATTGCATTCAAAGTTCCATATGTCTAAGACCATTGGCTAAAACTTGCATATAGACACCAACCATCTAGACAAGATCAGATGATGCTTTGTTTAGAAGTGGATAAAGAAAGTAATTTAGTCAATGTGACAAGATACTTACTCCTGAGGGGTCTTTACCTAGGGGAACATATTTTCCATGCCTAAAAAATATTCATGTGTTTCCTAACTACAAAAGCTCCCCTATCAAATGTTTCTTGGATTGAGAAATAATACAAATGTTTCATTCATTTATTTTCAAAATGTTAAAATAAAATTATAAGACAAAAGGGGATAGAGATAGGAAAATGGTAACATAATGAAAGTTAGAGGTATAGGATCTAAATATATTAATTCTCGATATAGATTTTTTTCAAGATTTTAATTATAGTTTTGGAGATGATTAGATCTGAGAGTTTTAATGGTGATTGTGTTATTTTAGGTCTCAATCAACACTTAAATTAAAAAAACACAAAATATTAAGTGAAATCAAACCCTAAGAGATCAAAAGCCTAAATATAAATCATGTGTCAAGCAAATAACTAAAATGATAAAAGTCACAAAAATAAATCAAAGCCTTAAACCCTCAAATCAAAGACAAATTCGAAGGTGATGAACACAATCAAAATAAAGTAATAATCTATAGAGTCATTCTAAACACCCAAAAGGATGCAAGCTTAAGGGTTAAGTGGTTACAATCCATGTAGATATGAATCAAATTCAAAGAAAAAATCCCAGGGGCAGATCTAAAAAATAAAGCATAAAACATAGCAATCATTATTTAAAACACATGTTGTATTATATAATGAATGATACTTTCTTATTATTATTCATAAGAAAACATGAAGAGATGCACCACTCTCACATATTGAGGCACCAGTACTTGTACCCTGCAATGAAGATCCCTACAGTGATCAATTATCAAAGATTAGCATATTGAGTAGTATCAGAGGGGGAATTGTAGTTTTTCCTTCCCACTTATTCTCCCACCCATTCCCCCCAAAAAAACACATTGATTTATCCTTCCTAATTATTTCCTTTCCCATCCCCCTCCAAAAAAACCCACTAATTTCTCCCTTCCTCCCATGAAAAAATAGGTGAATTAATTTTTATTAATAAAAATTAAGGGAAGGGAATTAGAGACAAAATTATAATTTTATGATAAAATTATAATTTATTCTATAATTTTTATCTCAAAATACCCCACATTATAGTAGTGTATATGGTAGTTCTATCACTAGGACTGGCGTTTGCATATCCACCCCTAAAAAAAGTCACAACTCTATGACCTTTGGTCCATGTTCCAAATTAATCTCTAAAATTGAATCTTTCACATGTTTTTAATCATTCTTAATATTTTTCTTTTTTTTTCACCTTGATTTTGACTCCATGATACCACAAATTACTTACTCTTATATTTTTAATAATTTTTATTTAGGTTTCTTTTAGTGGTGAATCTTCATTAATCTACGAATATTCCATTTTTTGAAGTCAACATTTGGCAATTTTTATGGAGAAGCCAACAAGGTGGGATCACGTAAATTTTTGGATTCAAATTTAATTTCAAGGAGAGGTACACCTGCATTTGAATATAAATTTCCTCATATAAATGTAGTTCATCATTATTTCAAAAGCCAATATTGATGAATTCACTGTATATAGTCAGGTGGATGACAGTTGTCTACATAGTAAACTAATTTTGTGCATTATGTAAACTATATTAAAAAAATAAAAAATAAAAAATAAAAAAATAAAAAACACTTAACTCTACTATTCAAAACATGCAGCCCATGAGTAGACATCAACAAGTTGTGTCCATACACCTGAAGACTCTAGATAAGTACTAATAGGATGTCCTTCAATGGATGTTCGTTGATTGCTGATGGATGTCCACATACTATTTACAAATGCCTAAAAACCCATAAGGTATAGGTGGATGCCTACAACTTACTAGTGTCCATCAGCATATTATCAGTGGGCACCTATGGGCTACTGGTAAGTCTCTGCTACGTAGTGGCAAACTTCAAAAATCTGCCAATGGATGCCCATATTATGTCTATGGAGACCCACAACCAACCAGTGGTCACCTATGGGTTTTTTTATGGATGTCTACAGTGACAAGAATTTGCAATCTATCAATGGATGCTTGTAGCCTCTCGACATCCATCATCAGATAACAACACCTAGGAATACCTTTCTATAGAAAATTAACAATGTACATGCATGGGGGATAATTATCCCATATGCATGGATAAGTAAAATCTCCCAATGTAGAAGCACTATAAACACTCCCCTTAACATGTAATATTCACATGGATATGTTATGAGTAGTAGCACATGACATTGGTGTTTTTTTTCATATCCTAGACATACACCTATATCACGCTACCATTTATCGACATGATGTGGATGTTTTTCATGGATTTTTCAAAAAAACCCAATGCATGGTGTGTGTGGTAAAAATATAATTATAATTATTTAAATTTATTATTATTATTCTTTCAAACCTATCACTTAAAAAAATTATTTAAAAATCATTTCTTATTATATTATCCATTAAATTAGGGCTCATAGGTTAAAAAATAGAATAGCCAATATAACATATAGAACCACTCCTTTCACTTTTGGCATTCATTGGCATGTAGCTGGAATTCATTTATATTATATAAAAGTTCATCTGCATGTTGCCAGCATCCACCCATACCATCCATCATTTTCTTGAATGATACTAACATCCACCCACACCATGTTGGATGCCAGTATTTAACTATGTCGCATAGGTGTCCATCTACATACTTTTGGCATTTATTTGCATCATTCATCATGTGGTATCACATGATTCATATATGCATCTATATGCCTTTTGAATTTATTCACCACCATTATGAATATGATTCACCTTGTGACATGCATATATTTTTATAGGACCCACAAAATTGAACCTAATTTTAGTTTTTACTATGTTCTACTCCTAGTTCAACTCAATTGAACTCTCCCTTACAACTATCATGCTCTCCTACAAGTATTCATATTTTAGACGAATGTCAAATCTAAAAATTGGAATTAGAGGTTCAAGTTTTGAATCTATATATATCCATGTATCATACTTAATATGTTTTTAACCTTTGCCTGTAATCATTTTTGTGTTAAACTACATGATTTTGAAGCAAGTAGGGTTATTGAATTTGTAACTACATCTTTGTAATTAGTGCATTAACTTGCCTTAACCAATTGTTTTTTCATTTAGAGTTATGATCCTATTATATTATTCCTTTTATACTATTATTTTCTTTTTATCCTTGGTCATAGAGTTCCTAAAATCATTGTTTTAATTGGAGGATCAAGCACATTAAAGACAACATCATAAATATGTCTCATGTTTCTAGCTAGTATACATCTTGATCATGATGAAGGTTTCTAGTTTTAATTTATTTTACTAATTTAGTACATTAGATTAGTAATACTTTATCTTCTTGCATTATATTATATCTATATTTTGAAAAGGCAAATGAATATAAAAAATAGTTCTTCTCTCTTTACATCTTTGCATGAAAAACATTAGTAGTTTTCTTACTATTTCTAGTCACACAATAGATTATTTCAAAACATATTATTTTTCATTCAGACCTTAGGTAGATATTATAAAATGAAACCAATAAATTTCAGCCTCAACAACAATTAATTTTAAATTTAAAACAATTTCTTGTTCATGCAAAAAAAAAAACACAAACACACACACTAGCAATTAGAAAAGTCTAACAAAATCTAGGAGAATAAAATGTAGTATCTTGGTGTTCATTTTCCTTATTTGAGTAAATTTAAAATATATATATTTTTTTAAAATCAAAATAGATAGAAATAATATATTTAGTTTAATTTTATATAAATCATTTAAACCTAGTGTGTATTCATCTAAAACCACTACAAACTAGTGTTAGCTTGCACATGCAAAATAATATTTAGATACTTAGGTATTATTATTTATTAAGATGTAGATCTGATTTTGTATTTACTTGTATGATAAGAATTCCTAGTATGCATAATAGATCATTCATCTATAATATGAAAACATAAAAATAAGTTCATTTAGTTTGAACCTAGAAAAGTTACAAACCAATGTTTGCACTGTCAGCGTAGATTTTACTTTTTACTATTTCATTCATTAAAAGTGAATTGAAAAATACCAAAAATAAGCATTATTTATTTTTTTTCCATCCATTCATTATTTTTGACTTTCAATAATTAATTATCTTTCTTTTTATTTAAAACTTTATCAAAGACCAAAAAAAATTAACAACCGAAGCCTTGTACCAACGAGCACAAGCATTCCTAGAACCTTGCTTATAATAAAACAAAAAGTCCAATCACATATCATCTTCAGAACAAGATCTTATGCTTATAAATTTTCAAACCTAGCCTCTTAGATGACACTCTCTGAGTGTTCATACATCCTTAGAGAAGGTCTCTTTTTAAGAGTTAGAGCACAAGGTCTTACTATCAACACTCAATTAGATATCAATGGCTCTTGGTGCTAGAGGAAAAAGAGAAGTTATGTAATCCACTAATCATAGTTCTCCCCCAAAATTGAGGCCTTTAATACATGATGATCCATGCCTA
The DNA here is from genome assembly GCA_037957365.1 of Torreya grandis. Taxonomy (NCBI): domain Eukaryota; kingdom Viridiplantae; phylum Streptophyta; class Pinopsida; order Cupressales; family Taxaceae; genus Torreya; species Torreya grandis. The sequence goes on along the minus strand of JARHVA010007208.1, from coordinate 549,638 downwards.
TATTCTCATCTCCATTCCCTTTCTTTTCCTTAGGTTGAGCCTCATTATATATCATTCACAATTTTATATGACATTCATAATGCACAACTAGCTTAACATAGTTGACCAAATTCCCAAAGTCATTCAATCGAGTTATTCTTATCTTGACATTTGTATCATTGATCAGGGGCTTTGTCTCTTCATCATCACTGATACTAAGGGACCTTATAATTTATTTCTACTTAGTTAGACCCATCACAGTCATCCCTTATCTATTATCATAAAAAATCTCATTCCATCAAATAATCAACCAAATCCATAGTTTCACCCATCATTGCTTTATTATGTCAATTATCTTGACTAGTCCGCAAAAAGTTCAATACATAAATTAGTTTATGGCATTTGTATGCATACAACTCACTTGATGTTTTATTACCCCAAACAAATAATAGCATTAATATCATATTAGGATCTTACGAAAAACATAGTCTATATATGAGGTCATAATCTATGAGAGAAGTTTGATATTGCATTGGGAGAATTTTGGAATAAATTTCTTATCTAGCTAAACATTCTTCATATGCTATGGTCCTTTGATAATTTCTGAGATGCAAGGAATGTTTACTGCTTTTATTTTTTATTTTTTGTTAGTTTATTCTTGTGATCAAGAAATGAGTTTCATAAGGCCAAATATACTGACACATATTGATCAACATGTATGAGAGACCTTCCTATAACACATAGATAATCCATTTTGTGCAAGATCTCTTATTCAAAATGATGATTTGGGTGAACTCTCTTTAGCATGTGACATACCAATGTATGCTATAAAATCATATACTTTAACCCTGTGGTGAACCTTAAACATTATTATTACATTTAGCACAACTATTCTTCTAAGAAAGATACGATCTATGCCAAGTAACTTTCTAAAATCTACTATTGAACATAATAAACATTTTAAAAAAAATGAAAACTATAAGATATTATTATCTTGAATAGATAGGGAATTTTCTTTCGAAAACAAATTCATGTTTTATTTATTAATTCACTTATATAAAGAAAATACTTTGGATTCAACACATAACAAGGAAGTTTCAAAATCATTGCATATATCGATTGTGTATGATAGGATAAAGCATACCAATAAAAGGAACTTTGTAGGACCTAATCATGAAAAATTTTAGACAAAAACTCTTCATCAAAATAACCAAAAAATACTCTTACAACTAATTTATGGGCTGAGTCTGCCTTTTTCAATTGTTCTCTTCAGAATTCTTGTATACGATCCAAATAATCCTAAGTATGTGCTTATCCCTCTCATAACACAAGGAAACTTAAACAAATTACATTAAAAATGGTATGGGATTTGAGAAGACATAAGTCACATGGACTAAAATTTGCAAAGGAAACAATTGATATTGATACTAATATTTATGCAAGGGCGTAGTTTTTAGTATAATGTCAAGAGTGTAATCTTTACAATACCTTCGAATTTTTTCTCATTTCTCTTTTAATCGGCATGCAAGAATGCAAGATGGAGCATACATCCATGTCAAAAAAAAGAAGAGTAACAACTAGAGATTCCTTGTTAAAACTCTATTTTTATCAAACTGATCTTCATTTCTCTCCCTCTGATCGATATTTGCATTGTGTGTCCTTTTTACAATTATTATTAATAAGTATAATTGTGTTAATATTGTTATATAATAAACAGGGAATGCATTTGCAATGTGGATTTATAAATGTTGTCTATAATAATAATAATAATAATAATAATTATTATTATTATTATTATTATTATTATTATTATTATTATTATTATTATTATTATTATTATTATTATTATTATTTCAACATACAAAACTATGAATCAAAGTTTTATAGAAGAAAATGAAAGAAATGGACTCTAAGGTAAGAGTTTTATGTTGGAGCTAGTTAATTATTTGTAAGGGGAACTACTAAGAAATTATTATAATCTTTTTAACTACACATAATCTCATGAATCTTTAAATTTTGTACAATACATTTTATTATAAAAAATTAGTAATATTTTATAAAAATAATTATTTAAAAAATTAATAATTTTTTTAAATTTAAAAACAAATTTAAATTAGAAGTCACTACAAAAAAATATTATTAAACAATAATTACTCCTGTAAACATATTTTAACATTTAAAAAATATCTGTGGTGTTTGGGACAGCTGAAAAGAAAATTCGAGAGTAGCCCTAGAACTGGACCCCTCCATAAAAGGGCTTTCCCCACACGCTCAGCGAGCGAGCAATGTGTTAATATTGTTATATAATAAACAGGAAATGCATTTGCAATGTGGATTTATAAATGTTGTCTAAAATAATAATAATAATAATAATAATAATAATAATTATTATTATTATTATTATTATTATTATTATTATTATTATTATTATTATTTCAACATACAAAACTATGAATCAAAGTTTTATAGAAGAAAATGAAAGAAATGGACTCTAAGATAAGAGTTTTATGTTGGAGATAGTTAATTATTTGTAAGGGGAACTACTAAGAAATTATTATAATCTTTTTAACTACACATAATCTCATGAATCTTTAAATTTTGTACAATACATTTTATTATAAAAAATTAGTAATATTTTATAAAAATAATTATTTAAAAAATTAATAATTTTTTTAAATTTAAAAACAAATTTAAATTAGAAGTCACTACAAAAAAATATTATTAAACAATAATTACTCCTGTAAACATATTTTAATATTTAAAAAATATCTGTGGTGTTTGGGACAGCTGAAAAGAAAATTCGAGAGTAGCCCTAGAACCGGACCCTTCCATAAAAGGGCTTTCCCCACACGCTCAGCGAGCGAGCAAGTTTTCGATGCAGACAACGTCAAAGGGGAAATGTTCCTAGTGGACCCAGTAATCAATATCAATATCAATAACGACTTGCAGACAATGTCAAGTAGAATGTTCATAGTGGACCAAGTCCACCGCTGTGTCTTATACTTGCTTTTTATAACAGGGACTGTCATGTCTCGAGCAAACATCTCTGGGTCTGAATAAGCCTTTTATACTTGCTCTTTTCTCAATGATAATATATTTGATTGCTGCACGGTTTCCTTGTTTTCTTCTCCGCTACAGAATCATCGTAACCATCTATTACAATGTCTATGAAAGATAGAAATGTAACATCTCTGCGTAGTTTCTATAATGTGAATACAGATACGGTCCAAATCCCCTCTAAATTTGACCACCGTTTGTCAGTCTATAGACCAAACACTACACGATGGGAGTTTATGGCCAACTTACAAGAAAATCCACGCACAACAGAGAGATTGCTTTCCAAATGGGATATCAACACCACAAGCAAAATGCTATTATAGAGCAGCCCAGATGAATTCCGTACGTACATGGGCACAGTCGACAATCTCCATCGACTCATGCAACATTTGTCCAGAGGGTTCAACAACTCCAGGGAACTGATCCGCACTCAGCGGCTGATGAAGACGTCCATGACGCGTTTGGAGAAGGAGTTTCACGAAATTCTAATATCTAACAGCGAACCCATCCATACGGATCACTGGTCGTCCACCCAGCCGTTGTTCAAATCGAGTAAAGAGGAGTGCGACAGCATCACTGATACCACCAGCAACCACTCCAGGGCAGACCGTCAGTCAAAAGATCAAATTTCCTGATATGTTGAAAAGTGATGCTGAAGTGCAGTTCACTTAGTTTTATTTTTAGACTATTAGTGTAAATTAGTTTGCATGAACATTTTTTGTGGAGTTAAATTTAAACAATTAGTTAATTTTTAGTTAATATATTTTTTAGAAAAAATAAAGTCTTAAAAAGGTTAAGAGTTAGTTTTAGTTGATATTACATGTAAATTATTATTTAAATAAATTTAAAATATTTTATTCAATAATTAGAAAAGCATGTTCACATGCAATTCTATTAATACATTGTAATTGATCTTTATTTTCAAGAAAAAAGAGAAGGAGAATGATTCCAATAATTTGAAGATTTTTTTTTTTTTAAATTTTTGCAATTCTTATTTCTTTTTTATTATGAATATTGCATATATTTGGTTGTGATTTAATTTTATTTAAAATTCTACATTTGGTATTAGAGTCAGGTTTTTTTCTTTTGGGTTAAAGATTTAGTAGTTTGAATTTATCCAAAAAATTATCATGTCAAATTCTAACTCCTTGCCCATTCCAGAATTTGATGGAAATGAGTATGATTATTGGTGTATCAAAATGATGAATTTTTTGATAGAAAAAGATTCGTGGGAGATTATTGAATCAAATTATGCAGAGCTAGCTGATTGGAATGCCCTCACAACAAATAATAAAACAACTAAGAAGGAGACTAAGAAGAAGAATACTCAATCCTTATTTCATATTCAAATAGCTCTAGATAAGAGCCTATTTCCACAAATTGTAGGAGCAAAGAGAGCAGAGGATGCTTGGAAGACTCTAAAATAATCTTACCAAGGTAGTGATCAAGTCAAAGTTGTCAGGTTGTAGACATTGAAGAGAGAATTCGAGAATTTGATGATGCAAGAAGTGGAAAGTGTGAGTACCTATTGTGTCAGAGTAAAATATGTGGTCAATAAGATGGCTACACTTGGTGAAATTATGAAAAATGAGGTTGTGATCAAAAAGGTGTTGAGGATGTCACACCAAGGTGGAACCATGTTGCCAAAATCATAGAAGATATCAAGAATTTGTCTACCCTTCAATTTGATCATCTAGTTGGATCTTTGATGTCTCATGAAGAAATATTGAAAGATTCATTTGTGAAAAGTGATGAGAAAGCTTTTTCATCCAGATTATAAATCACAAATAATGAAGATTCCAATAGTAGCATCAAAAGTAATCAAGGCCAAGGTAGAGGCCAAAATCAAAATTACTCAAGAGGAATAGAGGTAGAGGTGGTTTTTGAGGAAGAGGTGGTTTCAGAGGAAGAGGCAGAAGCCGATTTGATAAAAGAAATATCCAGTGTTATCATTGTAACAGGTATGGCCACTTCAATTATGAGTGTAGATTAAAAGAAGGTAATAATGATAAAAGATTTCATTATGCTAAAAAAAGTGATGAGAATCCTCCAAATAATTTATTTTTATCTCATGACAAAGCTGAAAATATTTCTAAAGATGTTTGGTATTTAGATTCAAGATGTTCTAACCACATTTCAATGAATAAAAAACATTTATCTATAATGGATGAAAGTTTTAAATCCAAGATCAAGCTTGGTGATGACAAATCATTGGAGGTTACTGCAAAAGGAGCTATGAAAGTCCATACAAAAGAAGGTATGAAGAGTGTTAAATACATTTATTACACTCCTAAGTTAAATCATAATTTGTTGAGTGTTGGAAAATTATGTGAGAAGAATTATAAAGTTGTATTTGAAGATTAAAAATGTATATTTTATGATAAGAATCAAGGAAATATGGTGGTAACAGTTGTGCCTATGACAAAGAATAGGATGATCCCATTGAAGTTTGGTGAACATAATAAGAACCTTATCAATATGGCATATGAGGATACAATTTGGTTGTGGCATCTCAGGTATGGCATTTAAATTTGTATAGTTTGAAGAATCTAACATCAAAAGCAATAGTTTATGTTTTGCCTAAGGTTGAAGAGCACAAGGATGTTTGTGAAGGATGTGCTGAAATAAAACATGCAAGAGAGATTTCAAAAAGGCAATGCATGGAGGGCTCATTATCCACTCCAATTAGTTCATTCAGACATTTTATGTCCTATGCAGATAAATATTTTAGGTAAGTCATCATATTTCATTACTTTTATTAATGATTACTCATGACAATGTTGGGTTTATTTTTTAAAGACAAAAGGTGAAGCTCTTGAGACATTCAAAAGGTTTAGAGCCCTTGTAAAAAATGATAAGGGGTGTAAAATCAAATGCATAAGGACTGATTGTGGAGGAGAATTTTGTTCAAAAGACTTTCAAGGTTAGTTTGATATACATGGTATTAGAAGACAACTCACCACTGCATACACACCTCAACAAAATGGTGTAGCTAAAAGGAAAAATTGTACAGTTGTAGAGATGGCACAAAGCATGCTACAAACAAAAGGATTAAGCAATTATTTTTAGGGAGATGCAGTTGCTACAGTATTATATATTCTCAATCAGAGTCCCACTAGTGCACTTGTTAGGATGACTCTGTATGAAGCTTAGTATGAGAAAAAGCCAAATGTTAATTATTTTAAAGTTTTTGGTTGCTTAGCCTATGTTCATGTTCCTGATAAAAAAGGTAAAAGTTAGATCTCAAAAGTGAGTCATGTATTTTTGTTGGATATGGTGAAGAAAGAAAGGCTTACAGATTATATAATCCTCTCACTAATAGGCATATTGTGTCAAGAGATGTGATTTTTGATGAAGGGAGAGTTTATGGTCATAAAAAAGGCCATATGGATAAGTCAAAATATATTTTAAATGAAGTTATTATGGATGATATTGATCATGGCCAGCCCACTAATATTTTTATTCCAAGTGTTACAAATCCACCAAATAACCCCTCATCTAGTTGTTCAATTCTAAGTGTAAGTCCAGATTCAAGTCCTAGTTCTACAAGGAAGCTAAGAAGATTGAGTGACATTTATCAAAAGAGTTCAAATCAAGAACATAAAGAAAATTCAAGAGGTGAGACACTGAATTTTGCTTTACTTACCCAAGTTGATTTTGAACCATCATGTTTTGTAGATGCATATACTAATGAGGTTTGGATGCAAGAAATACAAGAAGAGATGGATTATATTAATAGGAATGACACTCGGGAGGTTACAAAGATTCCACATGACAAGAATAAGATTGGCACCAAATGGGTCTACAAAACTAAGTGTAACAGTGATGAAAGTATTGAAAGGCATAAGGCGAGATTAGTTGCTAAAGGCTTCACACAAAAGTATGGAATTGATTATGAAGAGACATTTGCACCAGTACCAAGACAAGAGACCATTAGAATGTTGATTTCATTAGCACCTCAAAAGAATTGGAGAATCTATCATATGGATGTAAAAAGTGCCTTCTTGAATGGGTACTTAGAAGGAGAAGTATATGTGGAACAGCCACAAGCTTTTGAAGTGCAAGGAAAATAGAATATTTTTACATATTAAAGAAAGCTTTGTATGGCCTCAAACAATCACTAAGAGCATGGTATGCTAGGATTGATGGATATTTTTAAGAGAATGGCTTTCAAAGAAGTAAGAGTGAACCCACCCTTTAATACAAACAAGAAGGTAATGATATTCTATTTGTAAGTTTGTATGTTGATAACTTGTTGTATATGGGTAGCAATTCTATGATGAAATATGAATTCAAGGTTTCCATGATGAATGAATTTGAGATGAAATATTTAGGCCTCATGAAATATTTTTTAGGAATTGAGGTTTATCAAAGGGCGAATAAAACTTTTATTTGTCAAACAAAGTATGCTAAAGATATGTTGAATAAATTTTATATGGTTGATTGTAAACTAGTCTCCACTCCAGTTGCTCGTGGAGTTGTGTTGTGTAGAGATGATGGTGCTAAAAGAGTTGATGAGATAGCCTATAGAAGTATTGTTGGAAGCTTAATCTTTCTAACTCATACAAGACCTGATATTGCTTATTTAGTTTCACTTATTTCAAGGTACATGGTAGAGCCATCATAAATACATATGAAGGCAGCCAAGAGAATTTTGAGGTATGTGAAAGGCACTCTAGATTTTGGTATTCATTACGACACTTCTAAAAGGTTCAATCTTGTTGGTTTTAGTGATTCTGATTGGGGAGGTAGTTTGGATGATCGAAAGTCAACATTTGGGAATTATTTTTCTTTTGGTTCTGGTTTGAACACTTGGAGCTCAAAGAAGCAAAGTATAGTTGTCTTATCTTCTCAAGAAGCAAAGTATGTTGCAATCACATCAGTAGGTACACAAGCATTATGGCTTCGAAAATTTATTGAAGAAATTGGAGAGATTCATGTTTAGTCCACAGTTATTTTTTGTGATAACATTAGTGCTATTAAATGGGCCAAGAGTGCAGTCCATCACAGCAGAACAAAACATTTTGATTTAAAGCATCATTTTATCTGAGATTTAGTCTAGATGAAGGTAGTAGAATTGAAATACATCAACACTAAAGAATAGTTGGCAAATATCTTTATGAAGGCAGTTGCAACAGATCAATTTTTGACAATCAGAGATCAATTTGTGAGCCCGCTCAGCATCAAGGGGGAGTATGTTGAAAAGTGACGCTGAAGTGTAGTTCACTGAGTTCTATTTTTAGTCTATTAGTTTAAATTTAGTTTGCATGGACTATTTTTGTGGAGCTAAATTTAGACAGTTAATTTTTAGTTAATATATATTTTAGAAAAAATAAAGCCTTAGAAAGGCTGGAGTTAGTTTTAGTTGATATTACATGCAAATTATTATTTAGATAAATTTAAAATATTTTATTCAATAATTAGAAAAGCATGATCACATGCAATTCTATTAATACATTATAATTGATCTTTATTTTCAAGGAAAAGGAGAAGGATAATGATTCCAATAATTTGAAAAAGATTTTTTTTTATTTTTGCAATTTTTATTTCTTCTGTATTATGAATATTGCATATATTTCGCTGTGATATAACTTTATTTAAAATTCTACAACAAATTCGACATGGTTTCGTTAGACACTATGGTGGATTTAATAAATATAGCGCAGTGCATGGTGAATTGCGGGTACGGGACGGAATGCGTTCGAGTCTTCGCACTCACAAAAAAGTCCGTGGTGGAAGAAAATTTGTACAATCTGGGCGTTGAGAAGGTGAGGTTGAAAGATGCTCGGAATAAGGACTGGCAATTACTCGAAGAAAAGATCAAGAAATGGATTTACGCTGCAAAAATCAGGATCGGGGTTCTGATTGTGAGAGAGAAGCGGCTTTGCTAGGAGGTGTATGAGGGGCTTGTTAAGATGAAGGAATTTTGTTTTGCTGAAATCGTGGAGGAGTCCACAGCCAGACTTCTCTCCTTCGCAGAAGCCGTGGCCGCCAGTAGCCGAGGTCCCGAAAAGATTTTCCGCATTCTCGACATTTATGAAACCCTCGCAGATCTCATGCCGGTCTTGGAGGCTACATATAGTCAAGACCTGTGCCGAAGCGTGCAGGAACAAGCCAACCTGGTTCTGGGCCGATTTGGGCGATGCGGTCCTGATGATTTTGAAAGAATTTGAATTGGCCGTTGAGAAAGACAATTCAAAGGCCCCCATTGCTGGCGGCACGGTTCATCCTCTCACCAGAAACGTCATGAATTATCTAGCTTTTCTCTCGGATTACACGAAAACATTAATAAATCTTATGTCTGACACACCAGTGAAGCTACCGAAGGTGCTGCCCGATGATGAACTTTACGGTTCATCCTTCCGTGTCCATCCACTTTGGATGGAACGTCTTCCTCCTCCTGTGCAAGCTCGAGGCAAAAGTCGATCTGTATAAAGACGTGGCACTGTCGCACCTGTTTCTCATGAACAACCTGCGCTAAATCACTAAGAAGGTCAAGGGTTCCGACATCATATATGTGTTGGGGAAGGAATGGTTGAGGAAACAGTCGAGTAAAGTTAGGCTGTCCGCGGAAAACCATGAGAGGGCCGCGTGGACGCAAGTTCTCTTCAATTTAAGAGACGAGGGCATTCATATTTGGGGCAGCGATTCCGGTTCCGGTAGAGCTCGGCAGAATGAAGCGGTGAAGAATAGATTGAAGGGCTTCAGTTTGGCGATGAAAGAGGTGATGAAGAGGCATGATGGGTGGGTGGTGCCGGACGTCGGCTTGCAAGAGAAGGTGGAGCTTTAAATAACGCAGAAGTTGATACCTGTTACCTCTTTTATAACCAGATTTAGAAGCCGATTCGAAGACGACGTTACATCAAATACGCACCCGAAGAACTGCAATATTTTCTGTCGAAAATGTTTAAAGGCATTCCGTCATCCGTGACCTCCATAATATCTCCATGAAAATTTATTCAGGAAATTTTCGTCTGTAGTAGCATCTTTTATATGTGCTAATACTGTGAATTTATACATGTATATGGATTTCGTTGCCTATCAATACTCTTAAAAAATATAGCCACTCTTATATTGGATTCTCAAATGGAGTAACGTCTCCACAGATGTTAGAGGCGGCATGATAAATTTGTTAAACACAGGGGCCGCCGTTTAATTAAGATCTCCTCCTCTCATACATGTTCCTTCTTTTCCGACATGCCGTTATTTTATTTGGTACTTATTCTACAATGACGTCTAGGAGAATATTTGTTTTCTGTTAAAAAGTATTTAATCTGGACGCCAAAACGGACATATATTTGGATATTGTGTTTGATCTCAAAGGTCTAATGAGTGATTTATTTGCGCGTTTTGCTCGTTAGATCTAATCTGGATGCAAGAGTGAATGATGGGTGGAGCCTCGGAGGAATGAAGGTACCACGCAGGTTCTGTCCGCGGCAATTTAATACAGTTTTAAATCTGAAATGATATTTTCCAGATTCGATCCCGTAGGTTCTATCCGCTGCAATATAATAGAGACAAAGGAAAAGGGCAAAAACAAATGTTTGGTAATTGAAATGGGAGGTGTGTTACAAGCTTTTTCAACTGTGGGAAGAAGAAATGAGAGATAAACTTGTTCAGCATTAAAAATGGTAAGTACCAATAAAGACGATTTCTAGATATTCCAGTTGAAACATAGGTCTCATTTTTGGTACTTCTTCTGATAGATTTCGAGCTCTAAGAAAGATATACATTGAGAGCAAAGACTGCAACTGATTTTCAGGATCAGAATGGTTTGGATGCCATGCAAATTTGGTCCCTGCAGAAGTTCTTTTGAACAAATATTTCAATCTACGGGCATAGGGACAAAGGTTTCATTAGGAGCACTCGGCTGGATATGACCATTTATTGCAATTTAAGAGCCTGTTGTCCTAAAAGTCTAGGGGAACGACTCCAGTGCTTTAGAATAATTTTCCACAATGAATGATACTCTGGTCCAGTTACTGTATTATTGGAAGAGGACCAATTCAACCACATGTTCCAATACTGCTCGTGATGCAATGTAGAAACCTATGTGGTAAGAAATAAGAAACAAGGAATCGTGATGGCATTGATGTTGAGAAACAGGGTTGGGAGAGGTATGTAAGAAATAAACTAATAGTCATTTTTATTTTTTATTTTTTTCGGGCATCGGGTTTTTATATATGATATTTTAAAGAAATTTTTTATAATTATATTATATAGTATACAAATTATTATTTTTCCAATAAAATAAATATTAATAATTTTTTAAAGGAAAAATAAATAGATATCAAATGTTTGTATCATTATTTATGATTTAATAATTGTATATTTTTTTTTTTAAATTGTAAAATTATGAAAGTGTAATATATATATATATATATATATATATATCATCAAAATAGTGTAATTGTATTTCCATAATTTTAAGGGAGATTTAATTTTTTTTTAAAATGTAATATAAATATATTTAAATAGTAAAGAAATTTTGTTTAAGTCTGAAAATTATAGAGATGTTATGTTTTCATGTTCTATAAATTTATTAGATTAATATTTTCAAAAGCATTGACCTTTTTTGCTTGACATTTTGTATCACTAACCATAATTGATCAATAGGTGAAAAAGACATATAATGATGATAAAGCATTGTTGATGATTCAAAACACTGAGCTAAAATTGAAATAGATTCTATTTTTAAGAATTAATATAAAATAAAAATTATAATCAAAACCAAACTTAATAAATTTAATGTAATTATATTTAATGATAGTCTCATAAATTGTGCTTAGATATAAATGTCAATCAAAGTCAAACTCAATATTTTATTCAATGCATAATCATTATTTTTTAAAATACCTAAGTGATAACACATAACCATATTATTTATTTGAAGTTAATTTAGTTTCATGCTTAGTGAATTATATGAAATTATAGTACTGTATTTAAGTTATTTAAATTGAAACACTAAGAATATTTAGTTAATTCTATCAAATTCTACTACCTATAACTAAACATGATTATATATATTCTCATGCTTTCAATTTAAATAATTTGAGTTAGTTACTACAATTTGACAGATTACCTATATATTTTCATGCTTTCAATTTAAATAATCTAAATTAAGTACTAGAATTTGATTGAATTAACTAAATATGAAATTCATTATATATTTTTTAAATTAAATAATTAGTGTTAAGTATTGGAAGTTGATAGAACTAACTATACATTCTTAGGTTTTCAATTTAAATAATTTGAATTCAAGGAACTAGAATTTGATATAATAAATTGTATATTCTCAGGGTTTTAATTTAAATTAATTTGAGTTAGTTACTATAATTTGATATAATTAATTATATATTGACAAGTTTTCAATTTATATAATTTGAACTAGTTACTATATTTTTTTATAATTTAATAAATAAAAGGGTTGAGAGCCACACCAAAATAGCTCAAATTAGTACATTCAGGACAAGCTAAATGTAGATCTTTGAGCCTCATTAATTTACCACTAGAGGGATAGAGAAAAATATCCATAGACTCCACTCTCTTGGCTATCTAATCATGACATATAATTAGACCTTTGAAAATAAGTTTCTTTGACATATCCCAAGCCATTATCTAAAAATTAGTAGTCAAGGGGTTAGAGAGATATTCAATGCATTTTCCTTTACCAAATAATAAATTGATAGATCCATCATCGAGGATCAAGATTTTAATCTACTGCTATACAATAGATTAATCTCTATACATAGGCTATTCCATGTTAGAGATAACTTTAGACCGATACACAAGAATGGAAGAAAATTCATGAATAGAAGAGGGATTGCCAATGAAACCCACATTTGAAACCAACTTTCTTACTAAAAAGATAACTTTAAAACTTGTATAATAGAGTATAGTTTATGTTAAAGATTATAGTTTCCATGTCTATAATAAAGATGCTTTTAGTATAGTTTATGCATAGTATTTTGATCACTTAATCAACCACCTTTTTTCTCTGATTATAGATAGTAGAGCTCATGGACTGAAAACACCTTCCATGAATTTCTCATGTGACACTTTTTTGAATATTTATCACTAAGAATGTGATATTTTGCTTGTATTATATATAGATATCTCAACTAGATTAAAAATAGCTAGTACTATAACTAATCTTGGTAAATATGAATTTATTCATTTTGATATTATTGAAATGGGTTTTTAGTAGCTTATAAAGAGACTCTAATATTAAATGAGTCATGATTAATACACAAAAATTACTAGAAATGACAATCAAATATTTTGAAAAAATGTTATATTATAGAAAGATGAAGAGTGATTATTTCTATAAGGGTTGCTTGAATAGATTAAGACCCTAAAATCAGTAGTAACCATATCTAGAAAGTATATCATTTTTTAAACTATCTTTTATAAATAAACTAATATTAAATGTAGAAACACTAACATGCAAAAACACAGTTAAACTAGTTATTATTAATAAACTAGTACATGTAAAAGAAGTCATACATAGAATCATTGGTAAACATGTGAAGGTTTCTTCAACATTGATCAAAGTGATGGTAAAAATGCAGAGGCTTATTCAATATAGATAGATGACATAAAATAAAATTAATATGGTCAGCCCTAAATATATCACAACTCAAGAGAATTAAGTAGATAATAAAGGTATTTTAAGTCTTTAGATTAGTCTCACATTGATTCTTCTTGGTAAAACATAGGATTCTTCTCTGATGATGAGTCTATCATAAGACATGAAAGGTTAGAAATTAAAATTATCAGACTAAAATTATATCTAGAAACTCCACCAAGATAAAAGGCATTATTAAATATTAAGATTTCAATAGTGTATAATAGTAACTTCTTATAAATCTCTAATAGAAAAAGAGTTTCAACATTACGAAAAGAGTGTAGGATTTAAAAAAGTAACACATATAACATGTATCTCCAGACATCAAGAAATAAATGAAACATAAATTATGAGTTGATAAGGATGATATGCAAGGTATCCAAAAATCACAACTAAAATAAATAAATAAAATACCTCAAAATATAATATACTTAGGCGTAAGAGATGAAATACTTTCAAATGGATATAAATAATGCACACATAATTTAATTAAATTTTTTTACCTACGTGTATTTATTGTTCAAGTTGTTTCTAGAAAAGGTTCCACTAGACCCATCAGTAATTGTTGCATGTGACATTGTATTTTGGAAAACGCTTTTCTATTTCAAGAAACTATGATAAAATGACCAAATTTTACTACAAAATGAACATTCACTAGAAACAAATAAAATAGGGTAAAGATAGTAGTAATATCATCAAAAATATCAAGATGCATAATGAAAGGCACATTTTGAAAAAAATTGTAAAAATTATATTTGAAAGGCATGTTCAACCATTAAGTTCTAGCCCTAAATTTAAAGACAATGCATTCTAAATAATTGAGAACAATTTTTAAAGGGAGAGTGAATATAAAATTAAGTCATTTGAATATTTACTTTGATCTAGGGCTTCATGTGTATAGTGTAGATCAAATAAATTATGTAATTCCACAATTGAGGAGACAAGATGTTGAGGTCTAGAAGTCTATCTTATAGCTTCTAGTTTTTCATGCTATTACATTGACAAATGTGACGTTTTATTAGGAAATACATAAGGAATAATCATTTTTAGGTATAATTTAGTCTCTATCAGAGCTCTCAACCATAATTATTTATAGATATAGATGTCTAGTGAAAATCAAAAATATTTATTGGTATTAATTTTTATGATCACCATATGTGATTTGGTATTAAAGATATGAAAATAAATATTTATCATAGTTGTTTCAATAAGTTAATTTTTCAAAAGTTTATACATTGTTTACAATTTTATTTTGGTTGAGTCCTAAGAAAATTGGAGTTAGTGAAAAGCTAAAGTTTATGAGATTTGAATTTTATCATTTGGAGGGATTTGAGGTTCCCTTAGTCAGTATTAAGCTATTTCCATAAAAATCCATGAAAAATATTCTTTGGTTTAATTATTTAGTGTGCATCTCTAAAAGACAATGTTATTAGATGGAAAGCATAAGGTTGTGAATTGATTTGTTTGAAAAAAAATTCTAACTTATTTTTCCATAGTGGGAAACATGTATATTCAGTATCATACACTAGATACTCCATATTATACATTAAAACTAGATTTAGTACATCTATTTGGATTTACATGACCTTCACCAATAGCCAAGGGGTATGTAGCTTGTACGATGGTGGCATCTTTGATTGGTCATTTTATATTTCCAAGGGTAGATGAGGATGTGATTTTTGTTTATTTGATTATAATATGTATCCATATTTGATATGTATATCAAATTATATTTATAATGGATTTGATGTGGGGACAAGACATTGAGATCCCATAGTCTATCTTTTAGACTCTATTCATCCATGATGTCAATATATTAATACCTTGAGTAGTTACATCATGTTTAAGAATAGATGAAAATGTCATAATAAACCCATTGGAAGAATGGAAAACACAATAAAAAACAAGAAAATAGTGAAATAATTTAAGGTTAGATGAGTGGTGATGGTGAGGGGAAATGACAAGGTATTTCAACTTATATCATACACCATAGGGCCCATATTATGCACCAAACCTATATTAAAGGTAGCTATTTTATTTTCATGACTAAAAGCCATTTCAAAGGGGTCTCTATTTTACAAGGTGAAGACATATTTGATTGGATTTTTACTATTATCAAGGATAGATGAGGTTTCAAGGCTCCATATCTATTATATAGTTTGAATCAATGATGTAATGCCACTAATGTGGGGATAAAACTTTGAGGTCTTAGAGTCTATCTTGTATCTTTCATTTGTCCATAATATAGATTACATTGATAGATGTGACATTTCATTAGCAAAGCCTTTGTGAATATGTTTCTCTATATATACTTTTCTATGTGTTAATGCTCTTAACCATAAGTTGATGTGGTAATGTTTGTCCTCATGACACCTATATGAAAATAAGAACCAAAAATGTGATTATTTTTTTACATTTACTTTCAACCATTTTGGTATGCATATTGTGATAATGATAAATTGTCTTAGCTATTTGAGTGGGATTTATTGACCATATTTAATTTTTACTATAAATAGAAGCTATTTATTATTTATTTATTGTAAATAAATTATTTTTGACTATGTAGTGACTCTACAACCAAAGTGTGTAGTACTAGAAAAATATCCTACTAAACACTCCAAAGGTAAGAACACTAATTGAAGAACACCCATGCTATGCCTCAACCTAAATCTAATACAACCTAACCATACATTTGTATCTTTCACCTATTACATCAGTGTTAGTTTCAGACATGAGCCAGATCCACATGTATGAATTAGACTCATAGCTTGAGTCACATCCCAACGCATCTACTTAACTTAGATTAGATTTACTATGTGAAGGGTAAAATTCACTCTTGATATTCATTTGACATGGCTAGGGATACATCTTACTCCTTGGGAAGTTTCTCATACAAATTTCCTAAATGAGGATTTCTATCCCCTTACATACCTCACCAATTAAACTCTACAACTCCCATGACACTAGTGTGGCTTATCCTAAATCCTCATATAATAATAATGGAATCACACACTAGTACAAATATTTTTACATGTTTCAAATGGAGCCTCTAACTATTATTTACCTTCTTCAATGACCATCACCTCATGGCACTAGTTCACTATCTACCATTTTTTGGATGTTATCACACTATTCAGTGCATCTTTGCACTTACAATTTTTTTCGGTTACTCACATGGAAATCCCTTGTATATGCTATTATATTTTCAAAAATCACCCATGGTCCAAAGTTAGTCCTACTTCATTATTCTTTACTGGTCACCTCAATGCTTAACACAATCCATATTGTATGCACCTCTCCACACCTTGCATCTCTCTGAGTTATGTTTGATTCAAAATAAATCTTCTCTCTCCATGGAAACTCAAGTCATTTTATCCTTAATAACTTTGAAATTGTATGTGTATTCATGCATCCAACATTCACATATGAAGTGTTGTATATTTAAATGAGTCTTCACTCATACAACCCCTATTTT
>JARHVA010007208.1:517500-525000 GCA_037957365.1 Torreya grandis | reverse complement strand
CTTTCAAGTCATCAAAGTAGTATGGGGAAAATATCAGCTTGTTGGTGAAGCAACAACTAGGTGGGAAAACAAGAAGCTCAAGATGAACATCGCCTCTATCACCACCATTTTTGAACAACTTGTGACATTATTTAGGTTAATATGTCTTCCAAAACTATATTTTGATAAGAAGTTGATGGACTTTTAGAACCTTAAACAAGAAGATGTTTTTGTGAATGAATATTTGGAGAAGTTCACCAAGATTCTAATTTATTTACCTCAATATCAAGTGGATGAGAGGTTCAAAATCAATAAATTCATTGTGTGATTGAACCCTAAATTGGTTTTGAGGTAGATGTGCATGGGCCATTTACCATAGATCAGGTATTCTACAAGGTAGAAAAATAGGAACAAAAGCTAAAATCTCTTGATTAAGTCAGAGATAAGTTAAAAAAAAATTGGATGTTATAAATAAACTTTCAAAAAAACTTGAAGAGGATTAGAGAATCCAATTCCAAGTTTAATAACCAAAATGCTAAGTTCAATAGTAGATCAAGGAACAAGAAACCTAGAAATAGTTTCAAGGGAAACCAGTAGTCTAATAAGAAAGGCCACCTGGAGTTTCTTTTTTTGTGGAGGTGACCATTATGCTCAAGAGTTTACTCAAGGTAAGTTAAATTCAAATAACAAGGGTTCTACTTTAGAATAGGGAAATTTTTAGAAGTGGATTTATGCAATTGTTGACAATCATCAAGCTAAAATCCAAACTTCTCCTATTGAATTATTAGGTATTTTTTTATCATCTAGTTTCTATTTTTATTGACACTGGGGATACATAATATTTAGTTTCTCCTAGAAAGTCTAAGAAGCTGTCTAAAAAAGCTAGAGTTATAGCAAATACATGGTCAATGCAATATGGGAAGGAGTCAAAGGTCAAGGTTGACAAGTGTCTAGTGGAAGCTGAGATGTTACCTAAATTTACCACAATAATGGATATATATGTTTCATATTAGGGTTATATTATGTGATCATATGAGTTAATTGGATTTCAAAGTATAAATGTAAGGTTGATTGTTATCTAAAGAAAGTTGAGTGTCAAGAATATTTTGTAAATCATATAGAAGTTCAAGTTGAGAAAAGAGAGTTGAGGATTAATCAAATTTATACAATTCAACTCAAGAAGGATCAAAGGAAAGGATGCAAATCATTTATAGTTAAAATCCATGACATCAAGGAATATAATGAACTATCCATCAAATATTATCTTTTTGAATAGGCTTTTAGGATGTGTTTTCAAAGGAATAACCTAGATTACCACCTAAATATGAGTTTAATTTCTTTACTGACATCATACCTAGATAAAAACTATAATCCAAGGTACCATAAAAGATGAAAACTATCGAATCATTTATGTTAAAAGCTTAACTACATGAGTTGTTATCAAAAGGGTTTATTCGACCAAGTGTGTCACCATGGGTACACTAGTAGTATTCATCATGAACAAGGATGATAATATTCACCTGTATATTGATTATATAATGTTGAATAAGGTGAAAATATAGAAAATATATTATTTACCTCATAATGATGATCTTTTTGATTCGATACGAGGGGAAACAATATTTTTTAAAATTGATTTTAGAGTAGGGTATCATCAAGTGAGAATTTGAGATGATGATATTCTTAAAACATTATTAAAAAATTAGTATGGACATTACAAGTACACAAAATTACCTTTTTGGTTGATAAATGCTCTAATAACATTTATGAATCTCATGAATAATGTGTTCAGGGATTAGCTGGACTACTTTATGTTTATTTTTATAGATGACATCCTCATATATTCTAAGGATGAGGAATAACATATTTAGCATCTAGAATTGGATTTGAAACATTTTTAAAAGCATAAATTATATGGAAATTTGTCTAAGCATACATTTTTTTCAAAAGAAATTTCAATATTTGGGACACATTATCTCCAAGGATGGAATTTCTATCGATTCAACCAAGACAAGAGCCATAATAGAATGGCTAGTGCCTTAGAATATGCATGAGGTAAGGAGTTTTATAAGATTATTAGGCTATTACAGGAATATTATTTTAAATTTGTCAAAGATAAATAATCTAATTACCTCT
Organism: Torreya grandis; assembly: GCA_037957365.1. Lineage (NCBI taxonomy): Eukaryota > Viridiplantae > Streptophyta > Pinopsida > Cupressales > Taxaceae > Torreya > Torreya grandis. The sequence goes on along the minus strand of JARHVA010007208.1, from coordinate 522,885 downwards.
CTTCAATATAAAAATTAGAGTTTTATCTAGTCAGGATAGTGTAAAAAAGTTTTGCAGGAATTGAAAAGGACTAAATCCTAATAGTCAATTCTCAATGATCACACATGCATCTAAGGATGAACTTGAAGGATTTATTATTCATGATGGTTTAGTAGTAGCATATGAGTTCAGAAAAATGAAGCCTTATGATGTGAATTATACCTCTTATGATCTGGAACTTGATGTAATAGTGTATGTATTACAAGTTTAGAGGAATTATATGTTGGGGAAACCATTTGATCTTAATAATGACAAATTAGGTCTCATGTATACCTTTATCCAACCAAACATGAATGCACATCAGAGATGTTGGTTAGAATTATTATTTGAATACTATTTTGACATTAACTATATCAAGGGCAAGGATAAAAGAGATGAAGATGTTCTAATTTATAAAAGGTACATAATGTCTTTGGTTAATATTATGATTAATTTCTATAAACAAGTAATTAAATTCTAGCCAGGGGATTAATTTTATGATTAGGTCAATAATGCATTGTCAGAGATTGCTCAGTATCCCAATTGTAAAGGATTTAAACTATAGAATGATGGTATTTTGAGGTAAAATGACAGGATGTATATGCCTTATAGATAGAACTTGAGGATCATGATGCTAAAGGAATTGAAAAATTCCCCATATTCAAGACATCTTAGTGTAACCAAGCTCATGGCTGAACTAAGACCTCTTTATTTTTCAAAATAAATCAAAAAAGATGTAGTGAATTTTGTGTCTCATTGTTTAGAATGTTAGCATGTAAAAGTTGAACATGTGTATCTGATAGGATTATTATATCTTCATGATATACTAGAATATGATTGATATGTAATTATCATGTTTTTAATTCTAAGGTTATTATTACCATGAAACTGACATGATATGATCTTAGTTGTAGTTGACAAATTAACCAGGGTAGTTCACTTCATACTAGGCAACTTGACAAATGATGAAAAAATTATTGTGAATAGATTCATAAAAAGGGTGCAACAATTGCATGTATTTTTGAAAAAGATCATTTCAGATTGAGATCTAAAAATTTATTATAGATTTTTGTTGATTTTAAATTCAGCTTTGGGTATGTAATTAAATTTCAACAATGCATATCACTTAGAAACCAATGGAAAGATAAAGAGAGTTAACCAAGTTTTATAAGATCTACTTTAGATATATTGGATGGATCAACAACACAAGTGGGAGGAGTACCTTCTATTCATTATATTTTATTACAACAACTCATACCAATTAGCATTCAAGATGTCTCCATTTGAGTCATTATATGGAAGGAGGTGTAGAATACCAATCAATTGGGATAGGTAAGAAGACATGGTAGTCTTTGGACCTTAGATGCTTATGTAAATAGAATACCAAGTTATAATAATCAAGTAGAGGTTGGTCAAGGCCAATGATAAACATAAAAGTTATGCTTATCTAAAGACAATAATAAGGAAATTTTTTATTGGTGATAAAATATTTTTATGGGTTAAGCTTCAGAAAAGCTCGATTAAGTTCAAGAAGTCAGAAAAACTTTCACCTAGATATGTGGGAACCTTTGAGATTTTATAAGTCATCAATAATGTAGCTTATATTCTTACATTTCCACCATATCTAGTTCTTTTTCATAATGTTATCTATGTGTCTTATTCTAAAAATTATGTTTTTGATCCTTCACATGTATTGGATTGTAATTCTTTGTGTGTTCTAAATTTTAGGGTGGTCACAATAGAACTAATCAGAATAATTGATACTTTTAAAATAAGTTTTCACAATAGAGAAGTGTCATAGTGCAAAGTCTAATGGGACCAATATTCTAAAGATAGTGTCATTTGGGAGGATTATAATTAGTTTTATAAGGTATTTTCATATTTTCTTAGTTAATATGATATTGTATATTATTTATTTTTTATTGAATAATGTTAAAATTCTAAACCAGTGTTTGAATAAGTGTCATCAAGACAATTACTAGATGGGAACGATGTAAAATACCAATTTATCTCTAGACCCAATAACCTATTGATTTGTGAATTTTTATTGTTATTATTTGGTTAATTATATTTTTTGGTTAACTTGTATTACATATATTGAGTTATGGATAGTTATATGTTGCTTAATTTATATGATTTTTAAACTATGGATTTAGCTTCACTTGCATGTTATGTACATGATGATCATTGTTTTTTATTTTCTACAACAATATATTATGGATTTTATATTGTTTTAGGTTAAATACCTTTATTTTTATGAGGTGGATGTAGGATAAATACATCCCTTATAGTGTGATAGAGGGAGGAGATCATTTAAGAGGGTGGCATAGATGTAGACATTGGGAGATGACAAACTGAAAAGAAGAACCCATACACACCACAAATAGATAATATGTTATTATATTAATTTCTTGAATTTATATCTAATATTTGCTTTCAACTCTAATCATGGTTGCTATGATTGGATATGGTTTTGTATTACATTATGATGTCATAATTAGATTAAATCATGTGATGGTGTTCCTATAATGAGTGATTATAATCCATGTGTGTCTTTATTATGACTTGTTGATGTCTATGATATAATTTAATGTCTTCAAGATGGTTACGTCTTTATACATTTTTATATTGGTAGGATAGACTCTATTACTTATTTTTTTGGTGCATTAGGGTGATTACTAATATCTTGTTTAGTCCATATTGTTATTTAGATATAATGTGGATACACATAATGCTTAGAAGGTTATCATTGTTATTAGTAACAAATGACATTCATATAGGTAAATTACATTTTTAAATAATCATAGTGATTAAATTAATTTAAGAAATCATGTTTGATTAATGTGATAGTGTTTGACTAAATTTTATAAATTTGATTTTAAAAAGGTTGATTTTATTGTTAAAATTATTATGGAAATTGTAATGTTTTGAAGGCTTTTATGAAAATTGATAACATTGATAATAAGTTAATTAATATTATCATGCATAAATTTTAAAGGAGTTATCATTATTTTAACTTGGAATGTTCAATATTAGGTTTAAGTTTTAGTTGGGTGTTGAATTGGGTTATCAGATCAGTATGTTAAATAAAGATTTCATTTTGGTTTTGCTTAGAGAAAACACCTAATTTTAATTAGTATATTGTAAGTTATGTTTTGCATGTGAATCTTTGTTCATTTGGCTTGTAACGAGCACATGAAATAATGGTAGACAAAGTGGAAAGTTATATTGGAATGAAAATAACATGCATATGGATAAAAGGAGAAGGAGATACCTAGAGAGGGATGACATTCAGGGGTAGAATGAGGAAACAAAGGTTTGAATAGGGGTTTGGAAAAAGTCTTTCTAGTCGATATCATTTGATCATCGCTGATAGGTTGATTATGTTGATTAAATTCATAGAATAATATGGATTAATTCAAAGGGTTTTTATTTGTTTGTTTATTATGAAATTTATAAAAAGAACTAGGGATAAATTCTTGGCCTTGTGGATGAATTGGCCATCCACAAAACCAAGCATATAGCCCTAAAACCCTAAGTTATCAATTATAACATCCCCACGAGGATCTACATCAAAATATGGGATTTTTTTTTAAAATTTAAGCATATATAATATAAATAGATTATATCAAGATAATCTAATAAATGATCATATAAAATAATCTAGCTGAGATAACTGTAAATGAAGTATACAATAGCATACATCTGTGATCTCTATCAATTATAAGAAACACGTCATAATACAAATATAAAAAGTAATTAGAATTAACTAGCCACAACTAATACATGTCTATATCCACTATTGTCAATGACGATAAATTAGTGATTATAACTCTTCATGGTAATTTTTCAATAATAAGTAAAATACAATATAACGTACATATATAATATACATGACTCCTCGAAGCATAGTTTCTTGAACTCTAATATCTATGGTAATCTTAAGTGTCATGTCAAAAGTAGTATTACTATGGGGATAGAGAGCATCATCCAATCACTTTTACACACCAACCATGGAAAAAATATTCTTCATATTAATCACATCAAGGAATGTCCTTCCCTTCATGGATTATTAGATAATGATAGCATGGGAACCCATAGAAACAAGATAGGCACTATGTGTTATATGATATTTAAAACTAAACATGTGATGTATTATATAAAACCCATTCTATTGTACTATATCACATAAACATGTTAATCATACTCATAAAATAACAATGTATCACTTAAACATTACATTGGCCAAAGTTTTTAATACTAATAGATAATACTCATCTATAGATCAGTCAAAATTCATACACACCACTTGATCGGATTACCTTCATCTAACATTATGATGCTATCAATCTAAAGAAGTCCATCTCACTACTCACTCAGTATTAGTAATGTGAGATTGGTTAACATAATATAACTAAAATATTCATACAATTTACATCCTACTAAAAATCATACCACATAACATGCTAAACATAGGATAATCAAAATCATATATTTATTCTATCAAATGTATGCATGAATCTCACATTATTATCTATCAAATAATAGAAATAATGACTACAATTTATATCACCTAAGTAAAATACATATTTAACTACATATTATAGCTATTACAATTAGTTTTCAAATATATTACACCCTATGATAACCCATATTATCATATTCTAATATTTTTAAGCATAACTACTAAGTACCACAACTAGTGTAATAAAGTAGTCATAAATCTATGAAAACATAAGCTTATATACAAGCAAATAGATATAAAAAATAAAGTCTTAGTACACATGAAATATATAACACTCCATTCAAATATTTTTTATACTCTTAGGGGTCGTATGCATGCATACATAAAGTTCTATTGTAAAAAAAATTATAATATAGTTTATAACCACCCATGGAACTATATCCATAAATACACATTCTTATGTACATATATATGATGATAGGAACATTTATACCTATATTTCACATTAAGAATACCATTATTAATTCGTAAATGCATATCTTATTATAATGTTACATCCACACCACATGTTTTGATTTGGAAACTATATTTAATAAACAAAATCATGCATATTATAATGAAGTCTATGTTGAGCTCTTTATCCTTCACATGCCTCATTAAGTAATTGTTAGAATATGGATATACTAACCACATATATACACCTATAATTATTAATATTCCCAAATAAGGTTATTTTGAGGTTTTTCAACAATCATGATAATGAATAGATTGAATATAGTTTATAAGTCTAAACAATAATATAGTATATATTCTCTATCAAATCATCATTTAGTTATGACTACCAGCTAGCTATATTTTCTTTAGTTTTTTTACGAGATCAATTCTATCTTGATCCATTTTAC
>JARHVA010007208.1:492500-512500 GCA_037957365.1 Torreya grandis | reverse complement strand
GAGTTATATGTTGTGGTAAAATTAAGTTGTGTACCCAAAGTTGAATTCAGAGTTACCCAAAATCTAGAATTCATCTTCAAATCATGATTTGAAATTACCTTATCTTGAAATCCATTTAAATTATACACTTCATTTATGAACCTCTTTTCAAGGGTATGTGCATCATTTATCAATTTTTTTGGTATAGAATGAGCCACCTTGGTTAGTTTTTTAGCTACTACCAAGATTGTATCATGCCTATTATATGACATTGTTAAATCTTGGATAAATTCCATATTGATCACCTAACATGTTTATTCTAGTATATCATACATATATAATAATTTAGCTGGATGCACATGCTTAGCTTTCAGTCACTCACATTCCAAACAATGTGACACATAATATGATAAATATTTCTTGATTTATTTATATAAATATAGTGGTCTAAGCTATGCAATAATCTTGGTTACTCTAAGATGTCCTAAAAATAGGGCATTGTTTAGTTTCTTTAGCACTATGATTCATATATTACCTCAATCAGGCACATACATCCTCCCATTATAAAGTAAAATATTATCGTTCTCTAATCTAAATCTTTTGTATTGAGGATTTTGAGCATTTTTAGATAATAATCATAGAATTAATCTCTTGGTGAAAATTCAATCACTCAATCCTTGAAATTACTCCTGATATTAGTTATGCCGTTATGTACCTTTTGTGACTTAGGACACTGGCTACATTATTTTCCTTTCCTTTGATATAGCTAATGTTGAAATTATAATCAAATGAAAACTCAAGATAGTGTCTATGATGAGCATTCAAATTTTTTTGGGTGGAGATGTACTTGAATCTCAAATTATTTATTTTGAGCTCAAAAGGTTTTCCCATTAAGTAATGCTACCAAACTTTCAAATCATGCACAATCAGTATAAGTTTCAAGTCATGAGGGGTATAGTTCACATCATAAGGCTTTATATTTTATGAATCATAATCCACCACTAAAAAATATTACATAAGGACTCCTAATCTATCCCCTAATGTATTTTTGATCACTAAAAATTTACCATTAGGGTTGGGAACTCTTAAAATTGATGTAAAATTAAACATTATTTTCAACTCTTGGAAAGCTAATTTGTGAATACATATAATATTTTCAAACTTTTATAAATTATTGATGCTTTGTATCTTAAAAAAACTTATTGTGTCTCAATCTCTCTACGTGCATGCCTTAAGGATTGCTTCAGCAATGGGGTGGGAAGACCATTAGTGCTTCATAAGATTATAGTCCCTTTTTTCTCTTTCTATCTAAACATTTATCTCCTAATAACCATTCCCTAAACTTGGCCTTCTCTTTCTTCACATTCCTCTAGTATTTTTCCACCTTTAGTAGCCCTTTTTCTAACCTAAAACATCTTTTAAAAGTTTACATGACTATGTCATCTATGTCGACCTACTCTTATTTACAAAACTTATCTAGGTTGTCAGTTAGATCTTGGATGACTTAGTATGTGACCTAACAAGTTTTTTCCAATAATGATACTAGATTGACCAGGTCAACCTTGTTGATCAAAACTTTCATAAGGGTTTAAGGTTAAATATGCCTATATAAACTAAATCATTTTGACATTATTTAGAGAAGATTAAGAAAAGTAAAATATAGTGTGCATCTACTTATCCACCATTCTACTTGAGGATAAAGATTAGGGTTCCATACTTTATTTGGAGATATAAGTCTTATCCTGTAGAGAAGAACTTTAGATGCATCAATAGGTTGTGAAGCCTAGAGTTTATTTACCCTTATCACCCTTACATACCAAAATAACCACTTTCGGAACACTTTGTCTAAGGAAGAGATCGATGCTGGGTGGGTTCATCTTAAAAGATAAATATTCCTAACATTGTTACTCCTTTGTAAGTGTTGATAGATATGCATTTGAACTTCTCTTCCATACATTAGGATTTCTTATACATTAATGTGAGTATATGTGTTCTATGCATGTTTAATTTTTGTTGTTTATTACTCCAACTTTGTGCCACAAGTTTTGGTGAGAACTATATTATACCTTTGATTTACTTGTTATTAGTAAAGTAAATATAAAAACATAGGATTTAGTTAGGGTTGTTACATATTTTTGCTTGATTAGAGGCTTCAGAAGTCTCTCTAGTGATATTATTTTAGTAAGAGATTAATTAATTTGGTTTAGCAAATCTATATTGATCATGTTACTGATTATATAACATATCCCTAATTATAAGTGTAAGTAGGATCTATCTTCTTTGAGATAGAAATTATTTGTGGATTTGATGCATTTATGATTTCGTATATTCTAGTGAAGAAGACATGAATCTAACCCTTTTAGGTTTTCTTTCATGCTTTTTAATGTCTATAATTTTATTAATTTTCTATATTTATGATACTAGATCGAGTATGCTAGTATAGTTTCTAACTTTTGTGTATAGGTTTAACACACATTTTCATCAAAATGACTCTTTTTTTGTGCAAGTCTCTATCAAATATAGGATATTAGATCAAGCAAGTAAACATAATAATATTATTCAATTCTATAAAATAGACTATGTCAAATAGGTTGATTTAGTCTCTTATTCATCTCTATAATAAAAAAATAATTCATGTATGTTGAATTAGTATTCAAGACAACTTCTAGATAACGAACAAGGTTGACCAAGTCAACTCAATCATCTAAACAAGCTTCAACAAATAAGGAATTATAGAACTAGGTCAATCCAATTCACATAGCTAGTAGAAATGAAAGTAACATTCAAGGCATTTCAACATGAATTTCATAGTCCTCAACATCTTCCAACCAACCAAGTTTCTTTCTTCTCTCCCTCTTTCAATTTAGTTCTTCATTGTAGTTTTATTTTGCACAAGTTTGCAGTCTTCAAAACTACAACTTAAAATAAACTAGGTGAACATAGTTTTGTAGTTTGTCTTCTATCTAAAATACTAGGTGAACCTATTTGAATTAGTTCTTAAGTTATCTTTCTTCTATAATATAGTAGAGACCTTGTCGAACATGTTCTATAATATTTGCATACATTATCATGTAAACTAACTCTATACGATGCTTAAATTGAGAATTAAAAAATATATGCTAAAAATTAATTCACACATATATTTTTAGTTTTTTGCATGCTTATAATAGCTCACATAGTATAATTAAGTGGTTTTTTAATATGTTATTTAGTTTCATTATTTTTATCTTTCTTTCTAACACCACCAGATCACATAATTTCAAAATGCATTTAAATATTTGTTTACCCAAGGCATACCTACTTATAGTACATCACCAAGGGGGAAGCCAACTTGGTTTTTTTGGTCAATTATAAACACATGATTAATGGTATAAATTGGAAAATCACTCAACACCCTTATCAATACAAGATTATTAAGTGAGAGGGTAGGCTCAAATATCAAGCTAGTACCATTACTACCATAGATATTTTTTATCTTAAATGTCTTAAAACTATCCATAGATTATTTTCTAACTCCCTAATTTTAGCCAACTTATCTATCACAATTTAAAAAAACACTTTATAATAATTTAAAAACATTCAAGATGACCATTTAGTTAGTATTTATTTTTCATTTGACTACTTATTCTTTGCTCATTCTATGTTGTATTGAAAAAAGTTGCATTGGCCAGTGTTGGTACAAGGTTTTATGTTGTGTGCCTCAATTGGATCATTCTCGTTGACCCAATTGATCATTTTTTTACTTTTATTTCTTGATTTAAATTACATTGTAAAATTTTTATCTATTTCAATACACTATCATTATGCTCAACATCGTTTCTTACAGATTGTCTTTTCTTATGACTATAGTACTAATTGAACTTGGTCAACCAAGTATTCCTTTCTACCTCCCAGGTTATAGTAATAAGTTGATTTGGTTGACTATGTATCCTTACTATGTTGTCCTTTGTCCTAGGTTACAGTATTAAGTTAACCTAGTCAACTTTGTATCCTTGTTGGCTCAATTTTCATAACCTATTTTTAGTACTAGGTCAACCTACTCAACTTTGTACTCTTATCTGTATCTTGTATCTCCTTTATTTTCATTAACTTTCTCTACCCTAATATTTCTCCTTCATCATGAAATTTCTATTTGAAGATAACATCAAGTTGAATTTAACAGATATAATGAGTCTTACCGAACCTAACATGTTCTCCCATAAGTAGCTTGTGCCTCCTATCTTAGATGAAATTAATGTGCATATAGCCACTCATAATATAAAATATAGGATCCCTCCTCATTAATATTCATTTCATAATCCTCTCTTATAATTTGAAGATCAAGTTGAACTAGAGTATACACCATAAATACTCTTCTTCATCAATAAATTTCCTCAACATCAAGAAAAGGTTCCTTATACTATTTATCATCTCATGATAAGTGGTCAAGTCAAGGAGTCCCATTCACCTTCTCTCATTTTATCAAATGGATTTGGGTATACTAGTTTCTTTGCTTCTCAACTTCTTCCCTCTATTTTTACCCCTTATCATACCATGACTTCTTCCTCTTTGATTTCCTCTACCTCGATGCCTAGTATCTCTACTAAAATGGTAGGTTCTACATCTAGTGGGCCTCTTCTAATACCCACTCTTATTAATTATTCCACTAGTGCATCATTTACCACATATGGTAATCATGCATATAATGCTTCTTCTTCTCATCCCTCTACTAGTATATCTCTTGCCACACAAGAAAATTATGCCACTAATGTTTTACTTACTAACAATTCTTCTCAAGCTCCTACTAACACCCATATTGGTACCCAAGCCATTACTACTAATTATAATACTTCACACATTGTTAATAATGCAACCCAAACCCATCAAATCATATTATAAACTATTAATCAAATGAATTTATATCTAAATAAATTTGATGAATTATACCAAAAACAAAAAGGATCCAAAGTTTTAGACTCCACATCATCCTTGTGATGATTTTTTCTTATATTTATTTTTCATTCCCATATCCATGTGTGTTTGGACCAGCCATGCACAAACCTTAGGGTTGAGGGTTTTAGGCTAAAAATAGTGTACTAAAGGATTATACCATTATAATTGTCTTATCAAGACAAATCCAATGTCTGTTAAATTTCATAAGGGTGTGAAAAATATTTCTAGTCTTCTTTTTCAATTTAAAAAAAATTGAACAATACTATAGCGATTAAAAATAAATTATTGGATGACAACTTATGTTTTTAATCCCCCAACTCTCTAGAAGATAATAACACCATATCTAAAATATTATACCACACAAACTTGTCCAAATTAAATCTCTAATAACACTTATAATGAAATTAATTAATTGATTCTCATAAATGAAATAATGTATCATATAATTATGAGCAAAATAAGAAAATTCATAAAAATGATTGGTGAAAGAGGAGAATACTTGATAAATATGACTAAGCCACTTTGAAGGGGAAACCTCTGAAACAATGTAGTATGAAAAGAATTCACAATATTATGATTAGATAATAACCATTGCCTCCTATATATATTTTAATTGGGATATGGTTATTCCACAGGGCATCCCTATTAACAATAAAATAACATATGTAAATGTGACAACATGATATGAGAAGTTATTAAATCCATAAGTCAGTCACACATATCCCTAGACATGTTATAGGTTAAGGGCATAGCAATACATGGCCATGCCATCATATTTAGTGCATACTTTAAATTAACACATGTTCTAGATTGTTCAAATCCATTCCATTTCTTATAATTTTTAACCCATGGTTATCACTATTTTCTTTCATTCTAGTTTTGAAATACAAAAAATACAAAAAAATAAATATGACATAAGTTAATTAACTTTCTAAATATTCTAAAGAATCTAAAATCATGCCTGAGCATGATTAAACATCTATTTTACATCATTTTAATATGTTATTTATCTCATGATTTAGAGATAACATATCAGTTTTCTACCATGCATTCATTTCACTAGAATTCATGAGTGTTATGTAGGATATATAGATTGTACATGGACTAAGATGTTGGAATTGCCTCTAACTAGTGGCCATACTAAACTATGGTAATTTATTCTAGAGGTTAAAATATTTATATGTGTTACCATTCTATAACTCCTACATAATGTCTTGGTAACATCTCTATCTTAAATTATTACATGGATATGCTATTTTCTAGGATATTTTCACATGAGATATAGATAGTGTGGACTAAATTTCTAGTTGTTTGTTGTATTGAGCCTATTTCTTGTAGTACTAGATTATACTTTAATTATCTATTTTTTATGGCCTTTCGACCTTGTGTGTAGTCATTGAACATGTATATGAGATCATTTTTTAGTATGTGCAACATTTAATCATGTCCATTTCTTATGGCCCATATCCCTTTGTTTTTTGTGATATTTAAACATGTCCGTTTCTAATGACACTAGTAATGTCCTTTTCATGTGGCGATTACCCTCAAGTGTGGAATTTTCATTTATGCAAAATTTTAAAAAATTTCTTGTATGTAGTCCTTATCTTTATTTTATGAAATTATGTGTATTATGTTTGTGTACATGTTGATCTTATTCATTTTAATGATTTCCATGATTCACATCATCTAATACTTATTGTGTGTCCTTATATTACAACTTCTACTATGAGTTTTTTTGATACATTTATCTAGATTCAAAACATAAATCCTTAAGTGATATGTTACATACATTATTTGAATGTTACATATCTTACTATGTTAACATAATTTTTACATATACTAAAATAATTAATGATTACATTTTACTAGTATGATATATTTAACTTTTATTTTGAGATCATTAAATTTCAGGATACACAATTGATGCAAACACCTATCTTGCGGAGGCCCTCAATTTTCATCTAGGAACCCATTTTTGTAGCACACCTCAACCAAGCTCACCACACTCACAACCAACTCTTTTTTTGAAAGTCTTATAATAAGGAGATGACTCTAGGAATTAAGTCTAACACTATGCTTTGATAATAACCCATCTCAATGATCACAAATTAATCTTTACGCATAGTTACTTGTCACAATGTCTTGCTACATTATATTCTACATTCACCTCAAACAATATTGGGTGAACTTTTAGTAATAATTTGTTGAAGGAAAATTGGGGTCTTTTTTATTCAAGAAATATTAAGGATCCACAAGCTTTTATAATCAAAGGAGAGCTTATATTAGTCATTTTCGTAGTCCTTAATCCTTTAATTAAAAGGAACACCAACTAATTATGTAGTGAAGCGCCATTACCATTTCCATCCCATGATATAATTAAATGATAATCCTTCTACGTTTTATCAAGAGATGTAGGTTTGATAGAATGGGGGTGCCTCATGTAGTTATTAAAAATAGTTTGATAACCCTATTTATACATATGCTTATTAAAATTTAACATCAATGTGCTTGAGGGAGATCCCTATATATCTATATGGAACTGACTCAGGGTTTATTTCATTTTTAGAGTTCTTAATATGGATATCAATCAATAAGGATATCATTATCAATCTGACAACTTTCTGTTTTACGATCAAAACATCTTGAAGAAATGTGATTAATATAAACATAAATAATATTTCTCTTTTCTTAAAACATACTCAAGAAACAAATATAGTATACCCAAGGAAGTAGAAGTAACTAGAGAATCATCATATGACATAGGTATAAAAGTTACAAATTCCTTGACATTTATCTTTAATAAGAGAAAACATTGAGATATTATTTAAAGAGAAATGACATTCGTAAATTTAGTAAACAAGATCTCGTGTATGTTTTAGTTAGATCTCATGTATGTTTTAGCAACTTGGAAGGTAGGTCAAGTTTAAATAATAAGGAATTTCACTAATGAATTATTTCATCAACTATTATACATAATACATAAATTCTTAAGGTAGTCTCAACCTTAGCGTATTCGTGACATTTAGAGAAATATGAAAAATATATCCATTTATTATGTTCACACATTTTAAGTCAAAATAAGTATAACAATATTATTTAATTATATAAGAATACATCTCTGTGTATGTATGGATTTGTAAAAGGAACGTGTTCAGGAATGGTTTGAAGGAAGATAATTTCCATAATCCTAAAAGGAAAGAGATATTTTTTTAAATGTTATTTGTAATGACTAAGATGTTTAAATCAACAACCATCATAATAGAGTTAGATTTCTTATTATCCTTGACCAAATTTCATGCCACACTAGTCAATAGATGATCATATTAGTGCATATTATTGGCAAGGTTTATGAAATTAAAAATATAATAAACATCAAAGTTACACTACCATAATTTAATCACCCCTATCATTCATTAAAAATATCAAAATTAAACTAATATGTTTTAATCGCACCTGCCATTCATCAAAAATATGAAGATTAAATTACAATAATTTAATCACACCCAACACCCATCATCATAACAATAAATAAGAAAATATACAATAATTAGTACAAGTATAAAACACATTTTTGTCAATGTTTTTGAGAGTAGTGAATGTACCTACTTCCCTTTTTGCCATGATGTTCTCCTAAAAAGACAATTCACCTACCTACCACTAGGTTCATTTTAAAGAAAGTTTATTGTCATAGATTCCAATATTATTATTACCCTGGAAACACACTTAGGAATAATACAAGAGTCAAGGAAGGCCTTATTTTATGACCACCACATTGTTATTATGACAAATGGTAATTGAGGTCTAAGGTAGAACCACTATACCACTAGCGTCCACTTCATCAAGAATTATTGAGATATTTATAAAAAATTAAATATTATACAAGATTTGGGACTATCCTTTAAGGCATTTACTTTATAAATCCAAACATTCTTAGTAAAGGAATGAAATTTACCTGTATTTCACCTTATAAATCACACATTATAGAAGCCATGGAATAATGGTAAACAAGGTTTGGTTACTTTTTTTTTTCTTTTTTTATTAACAAATATAATATGCCCCAAATTTTTAATTCACATGAAATGTAACATTTTAAAGAGATGTTAGAAACTAACAGCCCACAAGTTGCTCTTATGCTAGATTATTGGAGTCAAATAAATAAGAAAAATAGGGAAAATAATATACAACAAATAAAAACAGAAATGGAAAATACAAACACATAATTTTTATCTTCTAATTGACCTTATTTTTATAATAATAGTACAACAATTCCATTTTTATACAGAGCTACACTACTCATATAAACATACACTTATTTGTTGCATATATAGAAGAAAGCACAGAGCTCAATGCTGTCTATTTTTTCATACATTAAAATAGAGCATGCACTAATATATAATTTACAAAATAGATTATGGATTGGTGTAACATATAAGTCTCTTGAAACATGTAGAAAAAGAGAGAGAGAAAACATTAAATTTGGCCGCTGGAGTAAGAAAGACTTCGCTAGAAAAGGTTGTCAAGTGACTAACGTGGTAGGAGAGATTAAAATTCCTTCTACTGCTGACCATAGGTCCATGTCCACCAACACTCCCCCTTAATATTCACTACCATGTGAATCAGTTATGCTCATAATTTCTCTAAGATGCTCAAACACGTTCTTTGAAAGTGATTTTGTAAAAATATCTACTAGTTACTCTTCAGAGTTACAAAAATCAAGACATATATTGCCATTGTTCAGCAATTATTGAATGAAACTATATCTAGTATCTATATTCTTGTTGTATTTATGAAACACATTATTTTTAGATAATGAAATCATTGAGTTGTTATTACAATATATGTTTGTAGCTTCTTCTTGAGTATGCCTCAAATCTCAAAGTACTCTTCTCATCCAAACTACTTGGCAAGCTGATGATGTGGCTGAAATGTATTCTAATTTCGTTGATGAGAGTGTCACAATTGTTTGTTTGTTTGATGCCCAAGAGATAGAACCCAATCCAAGATGAAAATCATAACCTAGAGTGATTTTTCTATCATCTATGATTCATGTCCAATTGTTTTCCATGTAGCTAGTCATCTTGAAATCATCTAAAGATGTATATGTGATCCAAAAAATCTTTGTTTTAGCTATATTTCTTATCATTCTTTTCCTTGCTTTCCAATGAGACTCTTTCAGATTATCCATAAATATTAAGATGAGACTAACCCTATACATAATGTCTAGTCTTGTGGTAATTAGATACATGAGGATACCTACTAATCTCTTGAATAAAGTTTCACCAACACTAAAACTTTTGTCCATGCTGCTAATTTTTAAACCCATTGCAACTAGTGTAGGAGATGGATTAATATTCAACATTTTGAAAATTTTTAACAAATCATTAGCATACTTTCATTTACATATGAAAATTCCTTTTTTGAATTGATTAATTATATGCCAATAAAATATCTCATGAGTCCCAAATCAATCATCTCAAATTCAGTTTTCATGGCTGCCTTAAATGATTCAATTGATAAGTTTTTGGTGAAAATTAGGTCCTCCACTTACAAATATACTATCAAAATTTATCTTTCATCATTAACTTTGAGATACAAAGTTGGTTCATTTCCACATTTTATAAATTCATTATTCACAAAATAAGAATCTATTCTTCTATACCAAGCTCTAGGAGCTTGTTGCAATCCATATAAGGCATTTTTTAGCTTGTAATCCTTACACCCTTCTCCTTGAACTTCATAATGAGGTGGCTATTTTATGTAAATATTTTATTCTAATATTCCATTCAAGAATGTTGATTTGACATCCATTTGAAAAACCTTTTATCTATTTTGGGCTGCAATAGATAGGACCATTTTAAAAGTGTCAATTCTTGCTACAAGTGCAAATGTTTCATTGTAATCTATGACTGGATGTTGTGTGAACCCCTTAGATACTAGTCTTACTTTATGTTTCTCAACTTTTCCATTCACATCCTTTCCTTTAGGAAGTTATATGAGATCCCAAGCATGATTGTTTTTAATTGACTAAATTTCTTCATCCATGGCTATAATCCAATTATCATATTTAATTGCATCCTAAAATTAAATTAGATCAGATTGTGTCAGGAATGAAAAATTACAAAATAAATCCATATTTTTAGCTTCTTGTGACTCATCATAAATTTACATTAGACTACATATCTTCTTTGAAGTGTTTATAAACCATGATCTCAATGATATAAGTGTTGGATTAGATGATTCACTACTATTATCAATTCATAGAGTAGATGGATTTGGAGTGATAGTTGCCTTAGAAGGTGTTGTGGGAGCATTTTATTATGGATATTGAGGAATATTTTCTTGTGTATCATCTTCTACCATCTCCTTTTTATGTGGTATGCCTAATATAATTGTATTTTTTTTTTCAATGCATCCATCCCATGCTTGTTATTCAATAAATTCTACATCATGGCTAATTATTACCTTCTTTGTGAGTAGATTGTATAACTTATATGCCTTATATTGTTCACTATATCGCATAAAAATACACTTTTTGCCTCTATCATCCAAATTATTTCTCAACTCTTGAGGTATCAAATAATATGTAACACATCCAAATACTCTCAAAATGTGAAACACTATGTTTCATCTTGCTCCAAACATCTTGTGATATCTTATTTATCACTGATTTAGTTGGACACATGTTTAGAATGTATACTTCACATGCAAGTGATTCATACCAATATAAATTTCATAAATGTTTAGCTTTTATCATGATTTGTGTCATTTCCATAATTATTCTATTCTTTTTTTATTATTCCATTTTGTTGAGATGTATATCTTGTTATGAATTATTTTCTTATTCCATTTGCCTTGCAAAAATTTAAAAATTCATTTGATATGTATTCACCACCTTAATTGATTCATAATGTTTTGATAGGATATCCACTTTCTTTCTCAACTTTTGCCTTGTACTCCTTTAAAATATCAAACACATATTATTTGTATTTCAAGAAATAGACCCAAGTCTTGTGGTTGAAATCATTAACAAATGTCAAAAAATAGAGATTTTCACTTATGGATGGCATTTGAATCGGTCCACAAAGGTATAAATGGACTATTTCAAGTGGATGTCTTACCCTCTAGGATTTCCCAAGTGGAATTTTTTCTCTATGTTGCTTTCCAAGTATGCAATTCTTACATTTTGTTTTAAGTGGCTTTATTGTTGGAAATTAGTATACCATTCTCTTTCTATACAACAACTACAAACTTCTAAAGTTTAGATGTACAAATATGAGGTGCCATAACCAAGATTGGTACTTCAATCAAATTTTAAATGTTACTTCAGCCATTGTTTGGAATCTTTGAGGTTTTAAACCTATTTCACTTTGGGTTTGGATAGTAAACATTCTATTCATCATCATTTCAAATTTTTCAATCAGCCTATTGCTTGGTTTCTTATCCAAAATCACACATTCACCATTCTCAAAATATATCGTATACCATTTTTACACCAATTGATGAATGCTTATGATATTGTGTTGCAAACCAGACATATAGTATACATCCAGGATATGTTTTTTTCACCTTGTTTTATTATTATATTTATTGATCCTTTCCCCATGACTGAGACTTTGTGATCATTTCCCAATTTCACTTCTAATTTTACCAAATCATATATTATTATAAATAACTCCTTACTTCCACTCATATGATTACTGCACCCGCTATCCAAAAACCATACTTTTTTTGAGCTCTCTTATACAACATTACATGTTATCAACATTGTGTTTTGTTCATTAGTGTTGGGATGGTTTTCATTTGTAAAATTTGTTTTTTATTTATTCATATCATATTGCCTTATTCTACATTTAAATGCAAAATGATCAAATCATTTACAATAATGGCATTAGATGTTTGATTTATCATACCTTTCTCCTTACTGATGTCTATGAAAATAGCTATTGCTTCTTCCTCTTGATGATATGAAAGATATTTGTGGGCTTAATGTTGGTATTTTTTCAAATTAAGGATATTATCTAATGCCTCTTGGTGAAAAACTACAACTGCCTCTGCTATAATTTGATCTCCCTCTTATTTTACTAATTGAAAGCTATGTTTGAAATGCATTTTTCAATGAAGATGAGATTGAATTGTTTATCTTTTGCTCATGTGAAAATAATGACCCCATTAATTAATCAACTAATAACTAAGATGAATCCTTGGATTCTTTAATGGCCAATATAATTAAATCAAATTTTGTAGGCAAGCTTCTAAGTATTTTCTCTACAATCTTTTGGTCTTTTATACTATCACCAGGAGTTCTAATTTTATTCACAATGCCCATTACATGTTTAAATCATGAATCTTTATTATCTGACTCTTTCATATGAAAATTCTCAAAATTTCTCCTAAGTATTTACAATTTGGTAGTTTTAACTTTGTTTGTACCTTGGTATACGATTTATAGATTTTGGCATGCTTGATTTGACCTTGTAGCATCTTCAACTCTTGGAAATATTGACACCTCCATGGCTTGATGGATGAAAATCAATGCTTTGGCATCCTTCATCTCATTATCTTTTAATAAGCCCTTCTCTACTTGTGATAATCCCTAATATGTCTATTAATTTTCTAGCTTAGTGAACCCATTTTCAACTAAATCCCACACATCTTGTGATTAGAATAGGGTTTTCATATTTATGTTCCAGAAATCATATTTTTTTCCATTAAAAATTGGTATTTGTGGTTGTGAAATACTACCAGTCACACCTACCATGGCTTATCCACAAACTAATCTCTTTCTTTTGATTTTAGTTGTTAGAAATTCTCCCTTTAAAAACTTTGTTTTAAAAATATCATCTCTTTAAATTCCTTTTGAAAAACTTTGATGTCTTCTCTTCAGAATATTTTCTCTACTCTAATACCAAATTGTTAGAAACTAATATCTCATAGTATACTCTTATGTTAGATTGTTGGAGTCAAACAAACAAGAAAAATAGGGAAAATTTGCACAGCAAATAAATACAAACATAGAAAATATAAACATATAATTTTTATCTTCTTTTTCATCTTATTTTAAAAATAATAATACAATAGTTCCCTTTTTCTTCAAAGCTGTGTTGCTCATACAAACATACATTTATCTGCTACACACATAGAACAAAGGATATAGCTCATTTTTCTCTATTTTCTCATACATGATAATAGAGCATGTAGTAATATATCATTTAAAAAATATAGTATGGATTGGTGTAGCATAGAGGTATCTTGAAACATGTAGAAAATGAGAGAGATTAAAAAACATTAAATGTGGTCACTTGAGTAGGAAAGACTTCACTAGAAATCACTATCAGGTGACTAACATGGAAGGGGAGATTAAAAGTCCTTATGCTACTAACCATAGGTCCATGTCTACCAACAAGAGAAGGAACCATGATTTTATTAAAAGCATCATCAGTCTTGATGCCTTTCCTCTTTACTAAGTTGGTATAGTTCCAGATAAAATATATATATTTTTAAATTATTGAATTGCATAAAGAGTGGTACCTAATAAATAATAACTATTATATTAATTTTAATCTACTTAGTATGGCTTTAAAGGAAAAAACTTGGGATGCCATGTTCAGGAATTATTAGGATAGTCTAATTATTATTAGCATGTCTATTATTCCTCATTGTCCTCTCTTATATTATACTATACACTCCTATGTCCTATACCTATGGACCTCTCTCTTTTAGCTGACCATCTCATAATTATTATTTGTTTAGATTTTCTTGGATTATCTTACATTGGAATCAACATTATTTGATTATAGCTAGAGTGCTAAAGAAGGCACTAACATGTGGTTAGATGACAAGGGTGACTTACATGTGTAGCATTTAAATTATTGGTAGGGTTTAAGGTGGTAATTCATACTAGGTGATATTTTTATTTCACATAAATTAAAAATATATATTTTTTACTATTCATATAACTTGGAATGAATTAATAAATATGAAAGAATAAAGTAAATTGATTTTTTCATGCATAAAATTGAATATCATGGGACATGTAAATACTTCCACTTTATAAAATAGTAGTTTCTATTTGTAATCATGTTTCAGATGTTTCTAGTATGTTTAATCCTCTATATAAAAAGGAATTTTATTACTCTAAAATTAGAAAAAAAATTAATTTAACATGTTATTCTTCTAAATGATGAGGCATTTTTATGTATTTGATATAAAGAAATGGAATCTGAACTCATTTTGTGAAATTTGAAGCTTTCTACTTTGTTGAAATTTTATCTCAATTTCATATCAGAGCTTGTATATACAGAAGAGTGCAACAAGCAAAGTTAAGGATAAAAGAATCCAGTCAGTGTGAAGGACATCTTGGGAGTTAGTCTTTACCAAATAAAGATCGCTATCTAAAAGAGATAAAGGAGATTATTGTATCTACAACATGCTAAGTCATGAGAAAAGTTAATCCATGTAAAATAAAGAGCAACACCAAAGTTACGTAGAAGGTAGACCAGTTGAGTTGTAGATCTATACCTATCGAAGAGATCCTTGTTGAATAATATATGTCAGTGGGGAGTCAGCTATTAGAAGCACTCATATAGAGGAAAAATTGCAAACTTATAACATATAAAATGAAAAAGAGTTGTATTCAATGTATTGAAAGATTAAAGCATTGTCAATAATAAGGTGACCAGTTGAGAGAGAATATAAAGTTTGGGAAAATGTGAAGCCATTTCCAAGTATCATGGCATTTATTAAAATATATTAAAAATAGAAAACTTTAATTAAGGAACATTCCAAACCTTATGATATGTTGAGTATATGTATGCATGATAGAAATTCATATTGAATGAAAACCATTTCTTATTGATGGAGATAATAATTTGATGGTTTAGATCTATGCACACTAGAAATGCATATTGAATTACAACCATTTCTTATTGATAGAGATACTAATTTGACACATAAGGTGGCATACGATATTTCATTTAAAAGAATTTCTTCTTAGTCTATTCAAATTAGATCTATATTATTAATAAAAATGGTATGTTGTATTGATTTCTTCACTTACACTCCTTAATTTTTATATGATACTATTTTCATTGAAAAATAGGAGTTGTGTTTATTTGAAGACAAAGTAAAAAGCCATAGCTATATTTGGAAACACATTTTGAGATCTACAAGTTAAGTTAAATAAATAGGGAGTGGTCACTAAAACTAAGAAAGGCACAATAACCCATCTACTGTCACCTATCAAAAAGAAGTTAGGAGTTTATTCAATTACATAGCATGGCCAGATAAGATGGTAAGAGTTGACAAAATCCATCAACATTTGAAAGATAAAATAATGATATTTGGGAAAATAAGATGAAGATGATATTGGTGGAAAATGAATTATGGGAGTGTGTGATCACTAACTTCATAGATATGACCGATCAAGCAGTATACAATGCATTCTCTAACCCCAAAAGACCTAGTTAAAGTAGATTCAGAAGAAGGATGAAAATGCAATAAATTTGATAGAGATAATAATGGAAAAATCCATATATGTAAGAATTACAATAGTAAATTACACAAATAAATCATGGGAGATGCTTCAAATTTCCTATCAAAATACTAATAAGGTATGATTAATAAAACTCCAAATACTTAGAAGAGAATTTGAAACATTGTAAACGAATGATAATAAGTCTATTTCTAAGATTCACACTAGTCTCTAGATTAACAAATCAATTAATAATTAATAGTGAAATAAAATAAGAATAGAGGATTGTTAAAAATATCCTTAGGAGGTTACACATGAGATATGATACAATTATTATAGCTATTGAGGAAGATGAATACCTCTCAAGGATATCATTGGATGAAATGATGGGTTCTCTTCAAACCTATGAGCACCAGTTGAACAGATCCCAACCTTCTTCCCTAGATCAAGCCTTCAAGGCTTAAGCTATTTTTATAGGTAGGGGGAGAGGAAGAGAAAATAGAGGTACAAGCTATAGAGGTAGTGGTAGACGAAGTGGATACGATGTTAGATCAAGTTCATATAGTTAAGAAGGAGAAATCACCTCCCAATTAAATAGTCAAGATAATAGAAATATTAGTACTTCAAATCAAAGGTATGATAAAAGTAATATTTATTGTTATTATTATCATAAATATGGTAATTTTTCTAGTGAATGTAGAAAGAGGCAATATAATCAATGAAGGAAAAGTGAAAATGTAGCCACTAATAATGTAAGTGTACCTGAACATTTTCCAAACATGTTAATTATATATAATATTGTGAACATAATAGTGTTGAGATATGGTATTTAGATAGTGAATGTAGTAACCACATGAGTGGTAATGAGAACCTATTTTCCTTCATTGATAAGAATATTTAGTCAGATATTAAGATGGGAAATAATGAAAAATTTATTATTATTGGTAGAGGGACATTCATTATCTACACCAAGTAAGGTCAAAGGAGAGAAATCTAGGATGTCTATTATGCTCTAAATTTGAAACACAATTTGTTAAGCATTAGATAGTTGGGTCAAAAAAGATACAGAGTCTTGATGGAGAATGGAGAGTGCAAAATATTTGATAAGGAAGGAAGCAAGAACATAATATCTAAAATTGAAATGACAAAGACCCATATGTTTCCTCTCAAGATGTAAATTGATCCTCTCAAGAGTACAATAGTAATACATCAAACATATTTAAAGATAATAATTAAAGACACATCTAGGCTCTAGCATTTGAGGTATGGGCATTTATGTTCTAGGTATTAGATATTTTATTTAAGAATAATATGGTTATAGGTATACAAAAAATAGTAGAATGTGAAACAAAATGGGAGATGCATGAATTCTAGGAAAATAATATAGGTATCCTTTTCAATTAGGGATGTTTAGAAGGGTAAAAACACCTTTGGAATTGGTGTACTCAAATTTGTGTGGCCTAGAGAAAACTATCACCTACTCTAAAAATTCATATTTTTAAATCTTCATAGATGATTATTGTAGGAAAAATATGATTTATTTATTAAAGAATAAGTATGAGACTTTTGATAAATTCAAGTGGTTTAAGGCATTGGTTGAGAACCAAAGTGGATATTTCATCAAACCCCTAAAATCAGATAAAGGGGAAGAGTATGTTTCTAAAGTATTTTTATACTTTTACAAGAATGAAGGAATTGATAAACATTTCATATCTAGATACACTCCATAAAAAAATGTAGTGGAATAAAGGAAAAATAAGACCATATAAGAGATGGCCACAAGTATGTTGAAAGACAAGGGATTTTCAAAAGAATATTTGGGTGAAGGTGTAACAACAACAGTGTATTTGTTGAATAGGTGTCCTAAAAATGTTGCTCAAAATATGACACTACAAGAAGCATAAATGAATAGAAAGTATAGTGTTGAGCATCAAAAAAATTCTGGGTGTGTGGCATATGCACATGTGCCAAAAGAGAAGAGGCTAAAAATTGATGATAAAAGAGAAAAGTGTATCTTTATTGGATAATTTGAAGACACTAAAGCATATAGATTATTCAAACTTGTTATAAATAATTTTGTCATTGACATGGATGTCGAATTCATTTAGAATGAATAATGGGATGGCACTATTGACATTGCCTTGGGTACCTCAAAAAGGGTACTCATGGATGATGAAAATGAACATGTTGAAATTAAATCATCAATAGATCAACAAGGTGAACCATTAACAACATGTCCATCACCTTCACAACATGTTCCTCAATCAGGTAACTCTAATAGTAGTTTACATCCAAATCTTGCTTCCTTTATGCCTAGAAAGATAAGGACCTTAAGGTAGATCTATAATGACTTAAGGTATGATGTTTTAATGAAAATTTTAATTTTGATTAATTTTATCTAGATGAACATAAATGTTTTAAATAAGCAATTAAAGAAGATAAATAAATCCATGTATGAGGAAATAGATGCAATATAAATAAACAAAACATGGGAGTTAGATGATTTACCCAAGAGTAAAAAAGTGATTGGACTAAAATGGGTCTACAAGGCCAAGAGTACAATAAAAAAATTGATAGGTACAAAACAAGATTGGTTGCTAAGCGATAAAAATAGAAGCCTAACTCTGATACCACATGATAAGATACAACTCATATGGACCAGCTAGGACTCAAACCTAGGACCTTCTATTTACTGATGGAGTGCTCTACCAATTGAGCTACTAGACCCTCTATGTCAAATCCATCATTGGTCTAGGTGTGGCTTATTTTAAATAATGATCTGGTGGGATCATATGTAGAAAAAAATAGAACTGGTAAAGAAAATATCAAGATATAGAGAAAGATGGAGAATGAGATAAGAGAAAAATTTCTTCTTGTAGATTATGCACAAAATCTTTATAGAATATTTTATAATTTAAATAAAAAATATCACAATATATAATACCATAAAGATTAGTTTTAAAAGTTATCCATACTAGTTGCACATGATGAAACATAAGAATAGATAGTTACAATGTATGCAAATGGTTTAAAGTTGTCTATGTAAGATAAATTGAGAACACATATAATACATAATATGGAAGAGGCTTACCAATTAGTTTTGAAAGTAAAATAAAAATAGAATAGATAGGATTTTGGAAGATCAACTGGGCCAAAAAGGGTACAATCATCTCTAATAATGGGATGAGGTGGATTTAATCCCAATATAGGAGAATCATCTTATGGTATCAAAATCCAAGAGGATAATAGATAAGGATTTAAAAATTAACAAAGAGGGATAGGGTCTTATATAAGAAAGGGATATGGTGATGGTAGAGGATGAAATGGTCACAAAGACCTTATGTTTGTTCTAAATGTCGATAAGAAGGGAATAAAGAATTGAGTGTCTACACTATCATAGATATGAAAGGAGGAAAGAGGACCAAAAGAGTTATTTTGGTTGAGGCTAAAAAAAATAATAAAATTAAAAATTTATAATATAAATACAAAAAAATATCATGATAAGGATAAAAATTATTGATCAAAGGAAAGAACAAAATCTATTAAATAACTGGTGATTCACAGTTGTATACAAATATTTTTTGAATAAGGTGTAATTTAGGAGGTAATATATGTAAAG
>JARHVA010007208.1:457500-485000 GCA_037957365.1 Torreya grandis | reverse complement strand
TAATTTTATCATAAATGTAATCATGAAGGTAAATGGGGACTATATGAACTCCTTAAACCTAACTGCAATTATAAGATGTGATTTGGAGGTAATTGAGCCATGAAAACCTAATTTTAACTATATAGGATGATATTTAGGCATTAATCAACCCTAATTACATCTCATAATGAGCCAAATAGTTGACTGTCTCAATGATGGAGATAATTGGGGCCAATTTGAGACCCTTTAAAACCTAACATTGGCTTTAAACTTTGATTATGGCTCAATTAGCCCTAATTTTATCACTTATATATCCAATTAATTAATTGATGTGATTTAGACCAAATTATGCACAAAATGATTATATAGGATGATATTTGTGGGAAATTGACCTTGATTTTATGATAAATTGAATAAACTATAAAGAAGCTCAAAATATAGATAAAACCTTAAAAATTGTATAGAGAACCCTTGAATAAAAGGTACAAGAAATATGTAGAGAAAAACATTTATGTGTTATAGTGCATACATGTTCATTTTCTAACTAGCATAATGGTTTCACAATCATTTATATTTTAAATCTTTCAAGATTTGTGTCCCATTATTTATTATTTACATAATTATGTGCCTTGAACTATGGAAGATAAAAGGTATCAAGTTAATTTAGGTCCTCACCCTAAAATGCTATCAAGTTTGTCTGGTCATGGGTGACATATTTCATTAAAATGTGAGGAAAAAGTTAAAGCATAAAATGCCAAACAATTAAAAGTGTTTAGATAAAATAAAAGTGAATGAATGAAAACATTTTGTTCAATACAAGATATATATACTATCCCTAATGAACCAAATCTCAGATATAATGATCAAATGAATAATGACAATGAATATCTACATAAAATTCAAAATTATGTTGCAATTTTTTTAATGATGAATCTCTGCATGATTATTTATCACATAACATTGGATAAAATTACAATGAAACACAAAATTAATAAAATAAAAATGAATAAAATTTGAGGGAAATAATGATTAAAGAAATCAACAATGAATTAAAATACAAGGAAACATGAAATGAAGAAACTAGTATTGAAGATAGTAATATGGAAATAGAAATTCAACAAAATGTAACATTAATAACACCACCCATTATTTACATATAAACCACATGTACATAATTTATGTTTGTTTGTGTTGGTTTTATGTACACCAAATGTACTTAAGGGGAAAGACCCTCTAATTTTAGGATCAGTGAAAATTCAATACAAGGAACATGTTGAAAGTATTTATTTTTGTAAATAGCCACATGGTGGAGTATAAGTTGAGTTTAGTCTTTATTTACCTTGAATGGTTAAGATATGCCTCACATCTAACATCTAACCTAAATATTCTAGGAGTTGGCCTATAGTGGATGCATGGTATAAACTAGGCTGGATCATATTAAAAAAATATAACATGAGGGAAAGGTAGGAAATAAAATAAGGGATTTTTTTATTCATATTAAAGACTAAACCCATCTATGTTGACATATTGTAATGTTATTAGTATGTTTCATTAACTAACGTATGATGTAATATTTCTATAAGCACAAAACAAAACAAACAAAGTGAAGAGTTTGAGTAAATAATTGAAATATAACCCAGTGATCATAATCAAATATATTGTTAGTACTAAATTTTTAAGCATAATCAAATCACTAACATGATGAAAGTATGACATCTAATAAAATACCTAATTAGACAAACACACGGTTCAATCTAATAATTTTAATAAGACACATACAAAACTTCATACAAATTTATTAACTTAATGGAAATTATTCATGTAAAGCACAAAAATTTGGAAGTAAAAAAAAAATCAAGATAAATTTACATAATGTTCAAAAAAAAAAAATCTTGGATTAATTATCCATATTTTCTCCTTTTTTATAATGAATTCATATATAAATAATTTTGGATTGGAATAACCTCATATTTAAAACTTTGGTTTGATATTTACAAAATATAAAATAAGATAAACTTTGAATTTATCTTAAAGGATTGCACGAAAAAATATTTTATTGATGATCAAGAAAGATATAATATCATGCTAAAATTGGACAAAATTTAATTTATAGTGCAAGAATGGTACTATTGGTGGTAAGTGGACTTGTACTAGTTATTAATCTAGTTGAAATAATTTGAATAGTTGGACATAAAATAGGGGCCAATAAAGGATTGGAAACCATAGTTTAAGGAACACTTATTGTTGGAGATGATGAAGCTATAGTATCCATTTGACTATGGCTTTATGGTTAATGTAAAATAGGTGAAATATATTCATCTTAAGAAAAAATGGCTACAACTGAATTGTGAACTAATGTATATATTGATGATGAGGGTTCA
Organism: Torreya grandis; assembly: GCA_037957365.1. Classification (NCBI taxonomy): domain Eukaryota; kingdom Viridiplantae; phylum Streptophyta; class Pinopsida; order Cupressales; family Taxaceae; genus Torreya; species Torreya grandis. The sequence goes on along the minus strand of JARHVA010007208.1, from coordinate 482,640 downwards.
ATTATCAATGGTTGAGCTAATGATGATTGACCTCCCACATGAGCAACCAACTTCTTATTATCCATGCTCTCTTCATATTTCCTCTTCTTGTATGAAGTTGCACATTCTATAAAGTTATATTATATAGATTTAAAACTAATCATAAGGACTTTAGATAATGTTGGGAATTTTCCAAGTTTCTATGTAGTATCAAATAATTCTTAAAAGATTCATCAAGTGATTGTGCCTAGTCCACCTTTTCCTTAGTAAATGTGATCAAATGTGACTAGTCTAAGTAAATATAAGGGTGTCATTACTGTATCTTACCTTACAATATAAATATTACTAGTATTCTGATAGTGATTTACATGATCTTCTAATTTCTTATGATATTTTTAGCATAGGTTTTACATTTAAAACTTTGTATATTGTGGCAATATTTTTTATATGGTTCCTACATTTATTAATGTGTAAAAAATTAAAATATTCACATATCTTATCATCAATATCTCTTAGTTACAATGGATATTCCCTCGGATGGGTCACTGTAACATATTGTATTTATCAAATAAGAAAATAATAAAAACTAAAATTTGGTTTGTTTTAGGGTAGCATTTATTATTTAAGATTAAAAAATCTAACTTCTCCAATTGTAAGGATATCTTTTACATCCTTCTTCATAGAGAAGAGGGTAACCCATACCTCATTGACATGTGTAATGGAAAGTTCATAATGATTTCCATTTAAGAGGACAATTGTAATCCTAACCCTTGGTCTAATTTGTATAGTTAGAATGGTGTTCACTTTCATTTTCTTAGAAAAGTTGTCATGGTTATATTCCAAAGATTTCAATGTGTCCTTAACATTATTATTCTTACACCATTCCATGTCAAATTGTTGGTTATATAATTTCACTAATTTATGTAACCCTTAGTATTTCTCAAAATCTACTCTAGCTATAAAGGCTATTGGTACTTTAATGACACTCCTATGGAAAATATCATTTTTACACATACTAATAATAGAAAAACTATGGAGCATGTCTATGTATGGTAATATATCAAGTTTGGATAATGATTTGTGTATCTAAGTTTATTTTATGGAGATCATATCATCTTTGTATTATCTATAATGAAGGGATATGTCATCCTCATCGATATATGGATAGGTTAATTCTACATCTCCATAAATGGATGAGTAGTGTGGGAACCTATTTCCTAGGGAATTATAGTCGAATTCATTATATTTAAATTCCACTTTAGTCCCCAAAAATAATATATATGGATCAAAAAAATTATCATCAACTACCATTACATAATATTTTTTAAATTTTTATTAGATTACAACATTTGGTGCTGAAATGAAATAAACGGTGATGCAATAGAGTAAAAAAGTGGGAAGATTTCTATATTTAAGAACATAGTGATACCAACATACATGAAGGGAAGTGAACATCATTAACTAAAATAAATGCAAGGAAAATATAGTAACAAGAAGTTATCATAGTAATATCTAAACTATAGGAAAGACAAAGAAATCCATATAAGAATGTCTTACATAAATTATGCAGAGTCCTATAGTAACCTCAATTTGGTCATAGTCCCTAATCAACCCTCACCCCTAATATTTTGTAATCACTCCCTCATGGACCCTCACTATCATTCATTATCCCTAATGACTTCCTCATCATCCCTAATCACTCCATCCTTATCCCTACTCATCCCTAATCACACCCTTTAATAGCTTGATGGTAGGTGAAATAACTTCTCATTTGTGCTCGATTACCTTCTACTCTAGTTCCAAATTTTTATCACTTTAGTAAGGCCCAAATAAACTCTTATTTCACTCATCCTTTTTCACTCGAATGAGGAACTCATAGATATCATCTATTTTTTGTTGGATTTGAATAAATATGTGGTGATCCACAACCAAACCATAGAGATAGTGTATATCTAAATCCCTGATCCATAATCAATAGGAAAACATGCAAGTAAAGGGTTGTATGAAATTATGTTAACTCTATATATTACATAATGACCTGCATTTAATGATTTAGGATACTTGAAAATAACTATCATATTAATATGGTAGAAATTAACCATTGAATTATATGAACTACACTTAGATTTTATTATGTATCACGTCAACATCATGAAATACATATAAATATGACATATGTCTATTTATGATATCACATAAATATCATGAAATAATTATATAAAAATTATTTAACCATCACCTTCCCTCATCCTACTTAGTTACTCCCTCTTTATCCTTCATCATCGATCATCTTACCAAGTCATCTCTAATCACTCCCTCATCTACCATATATACTAATAGAAAGTCACCCTATATACATGTTAAGCTATAATTCTTGACTTCTAACACTCTAGGGTAAACATTTTTTAATTACTCTAAGATTGAATCTAATAAATTGATGAAGTAGTTTACCACTTCTAGGTCTAAAATAGTGCATAAAGATCTACCTTCATAGAACTCAACATCATAGAATTCTATGTTTTACTATAGTTCTTCTCACAAATGTTTGTATCCTCAAAATAATTAATATCACTTGAAGGCCCCTATACCTTATTTTTTAGATAAAGGTAATAATAATTCTTATGAAAATTGGTGCCATCACGATCACTCATCCACCCAACATGATTCTAAATGTTGTGCATAACAACCAATACTCATGCAATCTACATCATACCCCATATTAACAAATGATATTGATCCAAAAACCTCTTATCTAAGCATTAACTGCACTATAATTGATAACTTTAAATAACATGAATGCCTTTTTCACACAATGTTATGGGTGAAGGGCCAACCATTTCATGCCATCATTGATAGTGGTGGTTATAAAAACACCATTTCACAGTCTACAATGCAATGCATTAGACTCACTACCTCTGCACATCATAAGTCATACTCGGTTGGATGCAGTAGGGAAATGATATACAGGTCCATAAATAATGTGTTTTCTTGTATAAAGTCAAGCTTGTGGAGGATAATATCACCTGTGACATATCACCTTTTTAGGTCTAAAACATCTTATTGGAAATACCATATTTATATGATCAAAAAGATACATATCAATTCAATCCATAATGTTATACTATTCTATGAAGGATAACTTTTGCCACATCTTTGAGTTAGCATAAATGACCAAAATTACCTTGGTCTCTATCAAAGAATGTCATAAGTTAGCTTCACACATGTAGATGTTTATTTTACTAGTGGTTCACCCTGATACACCTACCTCATTAATAAATCACAAAATAATAGTACATGCTACTCGCATGACATTGTAGTAGTAACATCTCAACAAACTACTATAATAGTATAGTGAAGTCTTCACAAATCCCAAAGGCCTTCCAGCCAACTAGATAATAAAACATCAAATAAATTTGATCCATGTATCCCATCTTTTGAATAACCCTCTGTATCATATATAGATTTGTGATAATGATGAAATTCAGTATCAAATATAAGAGATCTTTGATTAGGGAAATATTAATCCTAGTTCTTCACCTTGTGGGAGTTTGATAGTCATCACACCTAAGAAGAATGGGTCTTAGTGACTTTTGATATAATATCATGCAATCAACAAAATTATGGTGAAGAATCAATACCCACTACCTCACATTGATGACTTTATTGACTAGCTCTGAGGTGCAAAATACTTCACTAAGATTAACCTAAATTTATGTTATCATTAGGTTCTAATCCATCCTAAAGATGTTTGAGAGAAAAAATTTAAGACATGTGATGGATTGTATAAATGGTTAGGCATGCCTTTTGGCCTACCTAATGTGTTATCCACCTTTTGGTGACTGATGGATGATCTACATAGGCCCTTCCTTAATTCCTTCATCATCGTCTACTTGGATTACATCCTCATCTCCAAAAGACTTGGGAGGAGCATATGGAGCACATATCTCATGTACTAGACACCTTACATTAACACAAGTTATAGGATAACTTAGTAAAGTGTACATTATAGATCTAGTACCTTGGATAAATCATCATTCACACAAGCATATATATAGATCTAGAAAATATCAAAGTAATCCAAGATTGTCCTACTCCATATAATCTTAGTGAATTAAGGAGTTTGCTTGGGCTTATTAACTTTTATTACAGGTTTACCTTTCTTTTTTTGCACATCTCGTAGGCCCTCAACCATATCATATGAGTAAAATCCAAGTTTAATCATAATCATGACATAAAACATGTTTTTGAATCACTCAAACAACTCTTTGATGCCCTTATTTATTTGATAATTCCTAAAATTATGCACCACTTTGAAATTCACACTAATGTATCTAAATACGCACTTGATATAGTACTCGTGAAGCATAGAAAATCTATCACATACCACTAAAATATGTTTAATAACATAATTTGAGGGTAATCCACCAAGAATAAATAAAGGTATGCTATAGTACAAGTAATTAAGTAATGTTACCACTAAATTCTAGGTAAGGATATAGTTATTCATTAGGCCCAAAAGCTACTTCAATTCTTGTAGACACACAATAAGCTAGAGAACATGACACATGAAATGGATAAATAACATATAATTATTCCATATCATGATCAATCATATTAAAATGAAGGACAAAAAGCCCATAGACTACCTCAGTCGACCACCAGTTCTTGTAATCATCATAGTGTTGGACACAAGCATCTATAACATCATAGACTAGGCATCCTTATACTCAGTTGATTAGGACTTTACAATAGCTTACACTATGGTAGCTCAAGGTAAACAAGTTCAAGATTTTTACATGTATAATTAGCTTTCCTAAAAGCTCTGACATCTTTGTGTTCCTACTATCATACCTGGTCAAGGACTCATTTGCGAGGTGTACTTAAACCATTAAAACACTTGATTATTACAAAGACTCTAGTTTTATTGCAATCACACTTCCATTGGCCACACATATGCATATACATTGAACAACACAACAATTTTTACATACTGTTTTACATCACCAAGCCCATGAATATGAATTTATCACTTTACATACCTATACCAGTTGTATCCTAACCAGGGGAATCTAGTAGAATGGATTTCTTGAATTTAATTCTTATGATAATATGATAGCATTACATAGTTTTCATTGTAGTGGATCATTTCTCCAAGATGGCTATCATGGTTTTCAGCAATAAGGACATTGACATAGTGACCATTATGCAAGATTTATTCAACCACATTTAGGTTCATTTTTTGATCCCTACATCCATCATCTCAGACTAAGATCTGTGTTTATGAATCACTTTTGGAAAGCATTATGGAATCTAATGGAAATGTAATTGGATTATTTTATAGTCTTTCATCACTCGATAAATGGAAAAATAGAATTTATTAATCACACACTTGTTCATTTTATATGAATGTACAATCAAGCACATGCATCATCTAAAAGCTTTTAGTTGATGTTGATTCTAGGATTTTAGATTTACATCTATAGTAGATGATTTTCATGAAAGGTTCAAAATCATTTAGTTCATGTTTGAAATATACATGTGCATGTAGTTAATACCATCCTTCAAAAAAAAATTCTAGGTATTAAGATTTTGAAGTAAATCTATATGATATATTTTATTGCTAAAATGGATTATGAGGTGAAAAAATATAGTTTTGGTGTGGATATATTTGAGATAATGTGATGGAAATAATGAATGTCTTTATTTTTAGTATTTATTTTGGCATAAGATTTGGGTTCAATATATAATATTTGATTTTCCTCCTGCACACATATCCTAGTTTGTAATAAAAATCCATTTGAGCGTAAGTTGTTTGAGTCATTAAATCAAATTTGATGGTCAATGAGTGATAAGTTTTCAAAGCCATGATTGAAATTTTGTATAATTATTAAATTTACAATGGATTAAAATGTATATGAATGGTTATGTTCAATTTGTTTATCTACATACACTCACACTATATTATGAAGTTTCAGATGGGGTTTTGGATGGATGCAAATTGAGTTACTTTATGATGAAATGACTATTTTACTATAATTTATTTTTATTTGCATCCTGGTTGTCATAAGTTGTGTGTTGAATTCCTATTTGACCTTATTTTAATTTTTACATAATTTTATTTGGGTTTCAACAATATATAATACATATATAATGAATAATTTCAATGTAACTATTAGTGAACTCTACCTAAAGAACATTTTATTTGAAAAAAGGTTGAAAATTATAATATACACATAGGGTATTTTGTCATGCATAAAAAATGTGTTTTATTACAAAATTTTTTGAGAATATTTGTAAAGAGAATCTTTGCATTGATTTGATGATATTATTTTTTTTTAAGATCATAGTTGCTATAGGAATGCATTTAATAGTTTGAACATGGTGTCAAAATGAATTTTTTGAGAAGTCTTGAAGAGTTTCAATTACTTAGAATTTGTTTTTTACATTATACTTACGTAAGTTTATTTGATGGGGGAAATCTTTAGAACATTGGTATTAGATATTTTGTTCCTCTTTCAGAACTATTGTTCATTTGAGCAACAAACAACTAGATTATTTTTAGTGGAAATAGTAATATAAGGCACAATATTGTTATAGTTTTTGTGATGGATTGATTGGATAAGTAAAGCATGTATAATGTTTTAAGGTTTTAATTCATTTTTCATGTTAGGGTTTTCAATGGTTGTTCAAGGATAGTTTAGCATAAATAAACATAGACAAATATCTTTGTTGGTTCAAAAAAGTAAAAAATTTAGTAGTTGTTGATCTCTACAATGATTTTGAAACTTTTTTGATAACATGGAAGTTATAAGGTTGCAGTCAACTTTGTTTGATAAAATGTATGGAATTCATTAAGATGTTACATGGATTTGAATTCATATGTTTTACTTTTTTGTTTTGAAACATAAAGAGATTGAGTTATTGACATTATATTAGTATTAGTGTGTGTGATGTATAAAATGAGTTTAAACATTTTTAGTTACTCCTATTAATAGAAATAGTTAACAAGAGACTCCTTTTATTTGTTTATTGAATCAAATTATTGAAAATTTATTTGTAAGATTGATATATTTTCCATGAGGTTATTTTTACAGTATTAAATTAGGATTAAAAGTACAAATAGAGTTTTGACTCTAATTTTATGGTTTAGTATAAAAAATTCTTGTTGTATTCCTACACATTCACATCAATTATATGGGAATAATTAGGGACATAATAGTGATCAATAGTGAGAAGGTAATCGTCCATAGAGGAATGCTCAAAGAGGTTAATTTTTTTATGGTCATATGGGTGCTTTAAAATTTTATATAGATTTAAAATGTGGTACCTACATGTCCATTCATTGTGATGTATCTCACACTACTTTATTGAATGTGTTAAATTATTTTCCATCTAATTCTACTTATGTCTGTGTATATATAGGTTGGATAAGTCATCCTTGGAGATATCCTCCTCGTATATGAGGAACTCCAAGTTATTGCTAGCATATACATATTGACATATAGTCTAAGCCCCATAATTCACCTGAGCATAGATCATCCAGTCTAAAAAATGATCTTCATATGACTAAAAAATTACATATGTGTTCACTTGTGTATTTGAATACCATAGTTCCTTCACTTCAACCAATCAATAAACTTGTAGGTTCTTCCAAATTGACTCTTGACCAATTTCCACCTTATTCATGAGAATAATACAAGCCTGATCCTTTCAGACATAAAAAGTGTGTAATTAGTCTTTCAAATTTGTATTCACCTTTAATTACAAGAATGGTTTAAAATATTAAGCTAGAGGTAGATGATGATGATAGTGAGTTGGCATAAAATTGGTTAAGTTTCCTACAACTTCAATGGAATAAATTGAATATATGATGGATAAGGGTCATCCTTTGATCCAAGTAATTTAAAATATAGATGATGAGTGAGATGTTAATTAATTTATTTTCTAGTTTAATCTTGGTACTTTGAATTATTTTTAGTGATACTTTAGTATTTTTCACTATGTAGATATGTTATTCTATGGATGGATGACAACAAGTTCATACTTTATTATAGAATAGTTTATTTTGATTATATAATTACTAAATTACATGGATAAATGAATATGGAATTAATGTTTATATTATGTAATTTCATTTAATTTTATTTTTTTTGGCATATATGAATGCCTATTTTAAATGATTGAAATGACTAGGGTACCCCTCTTTTTTAAAGTTGTGTTTGGTTTATTATTATTTAATTTTGATCTTAAGACTTTATTAAAGTATTGATCTTGAATTCAAGTTATAAAATTAAGCAATTGACTTTATTAAAGTAAATTAAAGTTAACTAATAAATAAATAAATTTAGTTGTAACTTATTTTATTAACCATGTCTTGAGTAAATTGCTTAAAAGGAGATCAAAGTTACATCACAAAGTGAAAAACATTGCACAAATATTTTGAATATTATAATTTAATTCAATTTTATTCACCATTCTCTTATTTGTGTAATATTTATGAGATGATATAACTTCTATAGATAAACCAATAATGCATTTGTTGATGGTTAAGTAATGTGTTTAATTAACATAGGTATATCTTGGTTTCTTGTTTAGTTTATAAATTCATTATCTAAAGTCTATTAAATATAATATCATGTTATGCTTATAAATATGCAGTCATATGTGTAGAATCTAAACTAATTGACCTAAATAATAATTATTACATCACCATGTGTGACACTTTATTGATTTTTGAAAACTGTAATAGTTTTCATTTTAACGATATTTTTTACTAAACCTAGTTTCTTAATAAAATATTTTTCTATTTCCTTCTAAGATGAATCTTTTCTAAGATTCAAAATCTATTCTTATTTTATAATTACTATTATTTAGATTAGTTCATTTCTTTTACTTTCATTTAATATTATACTTATTGTGGTTATCTCCTTAGATTTAATTAGTCAATATTACTTATAGTTGAGTTTCATTTTTCATTATGTGTTATATTCGTATTAATTTATATTTCATTTCGTCATTGTCATTCTTTAATTTACTTTTTTTTTAATCTTTATTTTAAGTTTTCATTCTTTTTTGTTATTTTTCATCTGTTAATCTATAATATTTATTTGATCTTTTCATGTTAGGATTAAGTGTTTTGATTTGATTATTTATTTTATTTCATAATATTTTCTTAATTTTTACTTATGTGTTTATATTAACCTTTAAATTCTATTAGTTATTCTATTAATATTTTAGTTAACTTGATTTTATATCATTAAATGAAAGTACTTTACATTGGTTGTATTTTATTTGTAGGTTATTTATTGTTAGTCTACTTTCAGTTTAAAACATATTGCTATTTAATTACTAATGTTAATATTTATTTTAATTTCTCTATTAATTTTTCATTTAATTTTTTTAAATCTTCTTAATCTATTTTTTTAAATTTTCTTTGTACTTATTTTAAACTTAACATAAATATAAAAAGATCACAAGTAGATTGATAAAACATAAATATGAAGGATCATAAATCTTTCCTTAAAGAGGATGTATTTTTCATAGACATTCTCTATTAAATAGGTTATATTATATAATTATAATTTTATTAATTTCATTTTATTTAATAAATATTTTATTTCTAAGTTATACCAGCTTATTGTTCATTATTTGACTTATTATTTTTCAAAACATTTAAACAACTCCTTACATCTATAAGATAATTCATGACCTACTAGATCCCTACTATTAGACTGGTGTGATTCCATATTGACCTTCATGATAGGTGAGTGACATCATTACCTAATAAGTGATCTTATATTAGAGTGAGAATACCAAAATTCTATAGCAATAACCATGTTTGTATTCAAAAATATGTAAGAAGATGTGCAATAATTGATTGATATATTAATCTACATTGCTTAACATTTATCTACTCTATTATAGTAGTTTTCTGAAGATGAATATATAGGATTAGGGTGAGTGAACTCATGGTAAGACTGAGTGGAACTCATTGTGAAACTCATAAGATAACTCACAGTGGTAATCATATGAACACTAGGTGGAAGTCACCCTCTCACCAACTTAACCTCTTTATTACACATAAGTAAGAGATAAATGTGTAGGGATAATTCATTTAATAAATAAATATAATAATAAGTATCTTACACCACCACCACCCTAATCATATCTTATATGGGTGAAAAATAAAACAAATGGTCCTAAATATAAGGATTGATGAGGTATCCATGTATAATGTAACTCTCAAAAAGTATATTAAAAGGAGAAAACCCAATGGAAGAAAAATTCTTCCCCCAAGAGAGACAAAGAAGATAAGGTAGGAATAGAAAGCCCACACCAACACCCCACATTAAGCGTATGTTAGGTGGGATAGAGAACTGGGTCCCAATAGTGATACCTAATTAGGTGCCTAAGTACATAGTGATGATATTAATTTATTACAAATTATGAAGTATATGTGCCTCCACAAATAAGATAGAGAGGGTAAGAGTATAATTTTGCATGGTGAATGTCGTAGTAGGTCCCTCTACAATAAATGTTGTCTCTTTATTTTGGAATAAATAAACCCTGAGTTATCAAACTACTAAATTTCCATTGAAGTTGAATGAAAATAGGAATTTAGATCTCTATAAAATTCTTAAATGTCTCCCTTCTAATTCTCAAATGTATCAAAGTCTGATTAGGAATTATAAGCCTAACTATAGAATATGTTAATAAGGAAGCACATAATGAATGGGAAAGAACATGAAGATTTATAAGAACCCTCATTACATACACAGAAGAAGAGTTTCATGGAATATTCATTGAAGGAATGTCCATGGGAAGAGAGAAAGGCTCAATAACTATCAAAACTAAAGACTAGTCTATAAATAAAGCACTCAAATCTGTAAGATGAATATCGATAATAACATATGAGTTTTCAATGCTCTTAATGTGAATAATATTAGTAGAATAAGTAAATTCCTATGAAATTTAAGTCTATGAAAGATTTGTAAGATTGATAATCTACACAAGGATGGATTTTAATTATGTAATGAGATAACTAAGGTTTGGTATAATGTTATCCTGTAGTGGGGGCTCGACAGAAGGAAGATTATTGTCCACCATGGATGTGTCATCATAAGAAATAAAAGGAGGATAAATGACAATAGTCTCATAAGAGATAATAGGAAGATGAGGAGGAGGTGTAATATACGTCATAATAATATCTCCTAAAATACTCTAAAGTGTGTACCAAATTATAGAGGGACACATTATTTTCTCTATATGGTGGTGTAGATCCCATGAAACATGTAATAATAAGTGACCATCAACATAGTCATATGATTTTTCCTAGTAATCATATTGACCTAGGTCAATAGGAATAATAATTTATCCATTTAAGAATGGAATAATTTCTTGATCTATGAGTCAATGTTCAATGTACACATGTCATGAAACATAATATTTTTCTTTAAAAATACCACTAGTGTAGACTCAACTTTCCTCGTTTAGCATATCCCAAATGGAGTCATCATGATTGAGAGAAGACACCAAATAAGTGCTAAACTATAGAAGATACTATAAAACGATACTAGAATAATTCATGCTCTTGAACGAGACATCAAACATAGCCAAGAATACATCTATGTGAAGAACTAGTGCAGGAATAAATATATATAGTGCATGCTTAGAATAGAGATATTGGTCGCAACTAAAAATACATCCATGTGTGAGTAATCAGTGCATGAGATATAATGTAAAACTTAATATGGACCATAGCATAGGTAACCTCCAAATTATGTCACTTTATAAGTTTAGTGCATTTTATAATAAAAATAGAATAAATGGGTGAGAAAATAAAAAATATGAACTTTTACAAAATATGACACTCAATATTGAGCTATTGATCAAAATTTATTACATAATCAATTTCCCATCATTAATGGCCCATTTTAATTAAATTTGCATAAAATGTTTCAATTATCCAAGGCCTGCAAAACATAACCTTACATATAATTGTTAGAACTAAAATTGAGAGTCGAACCTCTTCAACCAAGATAAAAATAAAATGGACCTACTTACACACCCTTATGTGCACTTTTAAATGAAAAGTGTCTTTTAAGTTTTATAAAAAAAAAGAAAAGAAAAGAAAAAAGAAAAAAAAACTATTTTAAAAGGATTAAAACATATTTTTTGTCTTTTTATAATAGGTTTAGTTTGGAAACTAAAATTGAATTAGAGGGAAGAGACAAATTTATTTTGACTATTATGTAAAAGAGGAGAGAACCTTCAGACTGGTTGTCACCATGAAATTGGAAAGCATAGAACTCTCATGTAAGGTGCATGTAGTCAGAAATTCAACATAATAGATAAAAATAGATTCCATGTAGTCATTGGATAAGTCATACATAACATGTAATATTCTAAGATTTATATGACTACATAGCTAAGGAGACACCTCTATGAAACCAAATTGACAAGAAACCCAAAAACACCTTCTAAAAAATTGATAAGTGGTCTGAGAAGGCCAAATTTAATCCAAGATAGTAAAAATATAGATTTATTCTACCAAAAACATCCTCTCATTTGTATTTATTTGATGTTATACAAGACATCACAGGAACACACGTCACTTAACTATACTGGAAGATAAAACTTCACTGAGAATTAATAAGGTTAATCCCATAATATGTCATTTCATGTGACAACTAGTCATGACCACATGTAGATTATGCAAATATTCATCTATGTACTTATTTCGATCTAGGAAGTGTAGCATTTGAGAGTCATGGGTCATTTCATCTATAATTTTCATGGACATTATCTAGGATACAAATTCATAAAAATAACTCTTGGTATAGACAAAATTTAGTCAGCCCATTGTAGATTTTATGGTAGGTTAACTCAACATTTGAAAAAAATCATGGAATTTTAAAACCAAAAGGAATCCAAACCTATAGTGTGCGATGACTTTTTTTGTCTAAAAAACTTTAGATCTATAAATATAAGTTAAGACAACAAAATTAAAACAAATGCAAGTGTTATTCTATAGCTAAATAAAACCCATGCAAATGCATAGGCCAAATAACATTGTCATATTTCAATAGGAAAAATAACTACAAATAAACAATTAGATATATAGATTTCCTACTATCCTGCTACAATAGAATATAATACATAAACTTTTTAAATATTTCAAAGTTTTATAATAGAAACAATGGTATGCATTAGTAGAATCTAGAGCTTTGATACCTGACATAATTGCTAAATAGGTGATATTCTAGAAGTGTGAGCACACTAAAATTTTATAACAATAACCCTATTTGTATTTAAAAATATGCAAGAAGATCTAAAATAATTCCATGATATATTAAATTGTATTTCTTACCAATTATCTACTCTATTATAATAGTCTAGTGAAAAGGAATATATATAAGGAGTAGGGGGAGTCAACTGATCGTCAAACTCAATGTAACTCACTATGGAATTCATAGGATAACTCACAATGGTACTCAGTTGAAATCCAAGTGGAACTATAGGTCAAACTCACCCTCTCATCCACTTAACCTCTTTACTACACCTAAGTAAGTTGAAGTTAAATGTGTAGGTATAATCTATTTAATAAATAAATGGAATAATAAATAACCTAAACCAAGAGTGAAAGGGTTAATTCATTGATTTGATAATTTTTATCATTAACAAAGGGTAAGGATTTTGATGAATCTATGAACTCTTTACATCTAAAGCATTATAAATTTTATTCTTGCATGTCAAATTACCCTCATCGCATTACATTTTCATAGTTTGTATGTTAGTTTGTATATCATATGTTGTGTTCAGTGATTGTTTGGTTTTTAGTTTTCATATCATGAAAATTATAAAATGTACAATATCATAATCATTACATTTTCATGTTACCCTATTATCCCATAGAAAAACATTTTCAAAATATAATTATATTAGTTCTTTCCTTTATGATTATGAGCAGAGTACAATTATTTCCCCTATATCTTCTTGTAAAATGTATAAAATGTTATCGTAGAACCTGGTCTAGAAACTTTTCGATGATAGAGTCTCCTCTTATGGTTCTTTATAAATAATAACATGAATATAATAAAAAATAGGTAACTTTACTTTCATAACTTGGTCTTTGGTGATGAGCCCCTACATCTAACTAGTTGCGTTGGGATAAGTTTTAGGGTAAATCAATTGTAATTAAAAAACTCTTATCAAACACTTATGAAACATCAATATTAAATTAGATATCTCTAACCCTTTTTAATTTTTGGTGGTGATTTCTCTCATCTTATTGATTGTGTGGGGTTAGCATTAGGGAGATGTATCATTACTTGCCTACATCTAGGCTTTGGTGATGAGCCCATGTGTTTTCATAGTCATATGAGACTAATTATATGGGTCACAAAAAATAAATAAAATCTAAATGCATAAAAAAATTGAAAAGTTTCTAAATAAAAAGTTCTTCAAAAATCCTATCTAGGTGTCTATTCTCAAAAGGTAGCTTTATCCCACTCCCAGATTCTCTCAGGGCTAGTTATCCTTAGATGAATCCAAAAAGGTTAGTATTTTGTAGGTTTACCAAGTAGTAATTTGTCCCCATTTGATCATAAGATTAGGTCACCTTCCCTTTTTCGACAAAATACTGATTCATGGATTTCATTTTTTATCATGTCACATTGATCCTATCTCCCTTTTCATTCCCCCACAATAAATTAGAATTCATGTGTTATCTGTAGAAACATAATCAGGTCATCACCTCCAAAATAGATGTTATAGCATCTATATTTTCATATATATACATCATATTACATAATTTTCACATATTTGGTTTTCACATATATAACCATTATCCATAGCATTTTATCAAAACAATAGAAAGATACATGCTATATCATCACATGCCTAGTCATCTAAAGTTCATAAAGTAAGAAACAAACATGTAAATTAAATCCTATATCACATAATGACAAGTCACTAAAAGGTTTAAAAAATATCTACCCATATATATATATATATATGGAGATATTTGGTTTTACCTTTTAGTGCGTTATGATTATGTGATATAGGATTTAATTTATATGTTTGCTTCTTATTTTATGAACTTTATATGACTATGCATGTGATGATATACCATGTATCTTTATATGTATGCATGTATGTATGTATGTATGTATGTATGTCAAGTTTGTACAACATAAGTCTCCAATAGAATCACCTCCATAATGGGCCAATGTGTCAAAAGATATAAAAATTTAAAATAAAGGTGTGTAATATGTATGAGTATGTTTAATAGATCAACATCCCATCCTCCTCTAAGAGGGACCTCATAAAATAGATTTATTGGGAGTTTTGGCTCCTATGGTGCCTCTTGATAAAACTACATTGATAGACTATCTTTCTATACTATGGGTTCCTATCTCTCCTCTCGTTAATGCCTACCTACAACATTATGCTTATTGTATATCTACTATAAGAGGATAGAAATATTTTGGATACCATCATGTCCACTAGGGCATTTTATCTCTTCTTTCTTGACTCCAAAGTTTTTTCTCCACTCTAAATCTAGTCAATGTCACATAAACATGATAGGCTTAAGTGAGGACATCAGTGTGTCAACCTATCCTAATAGGCAATTAAGGATCCACTAGCAAGTCATCAGTATTCATATCAGTGCCCATTTAGAATTTTTTTTATCAAGGTGTCTATAATCATGATCATATATCCACTCGATGTATCTACAATCAGAAAGTATAAGAATCAACATTAGATCCAATTGTATAAAAATAAAATATTTAATTTAGCTATGTAAATCAAACCTAAAAGTAAAATATAAGTAATAAGGTGAAATGATTAAATTAATAATTTACCTGGATCATCTTCATGATAATCCAAATCAGAGTCATATTCAGTAGGTTTCTCTTTATCAACATAGAGTTCCTCATCCAACCCAATGTAATTTGAATCCTTACCATCTCCACCTACCTTTTACTATTGTTATGCTTGATCCTTTTCTCTGAGGTATTTTTATTATAGTGTTGGTTGGGGATCTAATTTTTATTGTCTTATCGGGTCCTAAATCCTTATAAAATTCCCAATTGAATCACATGAGTAATAATCACCCATCATAAAAATGGGTGCTATGTTATCTGACCCAATGAGACATGCCTCTATATATCACTACTAGTATGGGAAAATGTATCATGTAGGTCATGTTGAAATGTTGAGTTTGTTTATCCATTAGGTTTACTTTAACATTTATTATTCTGTATCATACTTTAGTGGCCATATTAGGTGCCACAAGATGTAAAGCTCCCCAATCCTATTAGTGTAGAGCTATCAAATATGTAACTATCAAAGTCCTGACTACTTGGGGAAAATCTCAAAATAGTGCCAGATATATCCATATCAAGGCTTAGATGGATCCCATGTCATCAATGCCTACTCCCATCTAGTTTAGTATCATTTTCTAGTACACCCAACTCTTGAGGATCATGAGGTGATTGTTAGAGAGTGCTCCCAATTTTCCTACATGGTATAAATATCTATAAATATGGGGAAAGGAATGCTAACCCAAATAAAATCAAGCTCCCATTTCATAAATATTCAAGATGATTAGGTACTAGATATATATTATCATATTGGTACCCTTTTCCCCTACCAATTAGGAAGCAAAGATAATAC
The DNA here is from genome assembly GCA_037957365.1 of Torreya grandis. Taxonomy (NCBI): domain Eukaryota; kingdom Viridiplantae; phylum Streptophyta; class Pinopsida; order Cupressales; family Taxaceae; genus Torreya; species Torreya grandis. The sequence continues at coordinate 465,981 of JARHVA010007208.1, read as the reverse complement.
TGACCACTTTTCATAATTGGGGATCATTGTTATGTAAATCTCAAAAATCCTGACTCTAAAATCCACACCCAATTAGGTGTTCTAACATCACCAAAGTTTATATCTAATCACTTCCTCAAGCCTAATCATGACATCTCTTATGGGCACCAACTAATCAATCATCAATAGACCTATAATCATATACACATCAACAAGAGTGATAATACACTTTCTTGGTGCCAGAGTAAATTCAAAAGAGTTTATGTTAGGTTTGTAGTAGGTGAGTAGGTCACATAATAAAATACTATAAAAAGGGACAATTTACATCTAGTCCACTCAAATTATACTATTTATATCTTTAATTGATAACTCATCTTTCATCAATAATGTCATAACATGAGGAAGCCACTCCTACTCTCAAGCATTGTTCCAATAAACATAAGTATCTTGCAGTAAGAAAATACCCCACATTAGTTTGTTTCTTATCTCCACATTGAAAATAATCCTAATTTATCCTCTTAGTCTCAATAAATTAAACCACCCTAGTTTTAATGTGATGTTTATGTAACTGTCAACCTTATAAATAACAGAGGTTAGAAATCCACCACCATGATTATGTCATCACTAGTGTGTGAATATTGGTGGTTCCATCCCTAATGGAGTGGTTTTATCCATTTATCACATCCTTATAACCACTCGTACCCCCAAAAAAATACTCAAAATTTCATTAAAAACACAAAACCTCAATATATTCCTAATCTTACCCTTCACACATGCATTTTAAAACTAAAAAATATAAAATAGATAGAATTTTAGTATGTTTTAAGTATATTAAAAAATTTGGGCCAAAATAGGAAAAATAAATAAAAACATACCTTGCCTTTCCCTTCTCCACCTACCATTGACATATTTTCCATCCTCGTCTCATTCTCATTCTTTTGACTATCTTCTTGCTCAAAACTATAACAACCCATCTAGAGCTTAGATTCTCATAGAGTCATTTTGCACAAATGAATATATTTTTAATAAGTTTTTGAATGTATAGGCCTCCAAAATAGTTGTTATAGATCTTAGATTCTCATAGAGTCATTAACTCTTATTTTCATAGTTATAAGTCATTATTGTTAGATTGTATGACTCATGCTTTAAAATAGATAGTTGAATGGGTTTCTATCTTCTATAACACATTTTATGGTTTTGTAGGTACATGATAACTTGACATAATATTTTATCCCTGATGGGATGATTTAGGTAGTATGATATTCTCTACAAAAATGGTAATTACTCTCATCTATGAATTTATTATGTACTATGTTGTTTACATTTTCATTAAACTTCATATTATTCCTGTCTTTTCTTTGTATGATGTATGGAGTCTATGTTGGCTTCAATGTGCCACCAAGATACATACATTATATACTTATAACTCTCTTTTCAAATTTTACATGTTAATACTTTGGACCAAACCTTAATCAAAACATGAGAAGACATCATATTAGGGGGAACATGGTGATTTATTATTGGTACAATACCAAATAATGATGCAGTGATCTCCTAATTGATGATCAAGGTGGTTTATCTCTAAACATTAGCCCTTTTACCTCACTATCTCTTTCATATACCAAATAAATCCCCTTTTTTTTTAATTTGGTGGCCTCTTTAAGCAAATTTTATAAACATTGTTTGGATAATGAAATTACCCTTCCCAGTGAGATAACCATCATGGCCCATTATGGAACTGCCCCTAAGGTGACAAAAATGCCATGGTGGTTTCACAAACTATCATGATGGAACCATCACCAATAGGTTATTTCAATCATCCTATATGGAATTTGTCACTAAGACCTGGGTTTGTGTATCCACCCCTACAAATACATGCAGGTCTATGACCTTTAGTATATGCAACAAATTAGCCTCTAAAACTCAGGAATACAAGTGTTTTCAATGATTCTTATTTTGTTTCTTTTTATTTTCACCTTGAGTTTACCTCCATGCTGGCCCAACTCACTTACTCTTCTATTTTTAAACACTTAAATTCTTTTCTATGTTTGACTCCTAGTTTAACTGAATTAAACACCCCATTAAAACTATCACTTCTCTCCTACAAGTATTCATATTTTATAATAATTTAAGATCTAAAAATTATAATTAGAGGTTCACTTTTTTAATATTTATACATTAAAATCATACTTACCATTTATTTAAGCTTTGACTTTAATCATTCTTGTGTTAGAATACATGCTTTTTAAGGAAGGAGGGTTATTGAATTTGTAACTAGATCTTTATAGTCAGTACACCAACCCACCACAATCAATTGTTATTTCATTTAGATTTATGATCCTCTTATCTTATTCCTTTAATATTATTATTTTATTCTTCTCCTTAGTCATAGATTTCCTAAAATCATGGTTTTGAGAGGAGGATCAAGCACACTGAGGACCAGATCATAAATACATCTCTTTTTTCCAGCTAATATACATCTTAATCATGATGGAGGTTTCTAGTTTTAATTTATTTTATTAATATAGTAAATTATATTATTTTAATTTTTTATTATTTCAATATATTAGATATTTATTTTGAAAAGACAAGTGGATAGGAAAAATATTTCTTCTCACTTTCCATCTTTGCAGCAAAAACATTAGTAGTTTCCTTACTATTTCTAGTCACACAATAGATTATTTCAAAACATATTATTTTTTATTCAAACATAATGTACTTCTCATAAAATTAAACCAATCACTTTCATCTTCAATTAAAAAAAAATTGAAATTTTAATCAAGATCTTGTTCATGCACAATAGAACACACTAGCAAGAAGAAAAATCTAAAAAACCCAAAGAGAATAAAATGTAGTATCTCGGTGTTGTTTTTCCTTGTTTGAGTAAATTTAAAATATTTTTTATTTTATTAAATAATAAAAAATAGAATTATGATATTTAATTTAATTTTATATAAGTCATTCAGACCTAGTGTGCACTCATCTAGAAACACTAAAAATTATTATTAGCTTCCATATGAAAAAAAATATTCAAATGCTTAGTATTATTGTTTCTTAGGATGTAGAACTGATTTTTTATTTAATTGGATTTTAATACTTACCTATTTTAATAATACATTCATTCATCTAAAATATGAAAATATTTAAAAAAATCATCTAGTTTAAACCTAGAAAAGTTAGAAACCAACATTTGCATTGTTAGCCTAGATTTTACTTTCTAGTATTATTTTCATTGCAAAGTGAATAAAAAAATTTAAAAAAATAAGTTTTAGTTGATTTTTTTGTAGATATTAATTATTTTCCACTTTAAACAAGTAGTTATATTTATTTTAAATTAAAAAATTATCAAAATACAAAAAACAAATAAAAAACCAAAGCCTTGTACCAATAAGCATTCCTAAAACCTTGATTTTAATAAAATAAAAAGTACAATCACATATCATCTTTAGAATAAGATCTTATTCTTATAAATTTCCACACCTATCCTCTTGGATGACACTCTCTAAGAATTCATACCTCCATAAAGAAGGTCTATTTTTAAGAGTTAGAGCACATGATCCTACTATCAAAACCCAAATAGATATCAATATCAAACATAGAATTGAGTTTTCCTATTCCACACATGTCCCCCAAATCATTTTTAATTCTCCTAGTGATAGAGGAAAATGATAATATCTCTAAACTACCAATCATTATTCTCCCCTAAAATTGATGCTTTTAATACAACATGATCCATGCTTAGATTCTCATCTCTATTTCCTTTCTTTTCCTTAAGTCGAGCCTCATCATATATAACTCACTTATTTTATGAAATTGACAATGCACAACCAAATTAACATATTCAACCAATTTCTCAAATTCATTCAACTGAGCCATTCCTATATTGACATTCTTAGTATTGATCAGGGGCTTTGCCTATTCATCATGATCAATACTAAGGGACCTTGTAATTTTATTTATACTCAAATAGACCCATCACAATCATCCCTTTCCTATTATAATCATAAATATCATTCCATCAAGCAATCAATCTAATCCATAGTTTTACCCATCATTCCTTCATTATGTTAATTGTCTCAACTAGACCTCAAAAAGTTGAGTGCACAATTTAGTTTGTGGTATTGGCATGTATATAGTTCACTTGATGTGTTCTTACCCCAAAACAAACTATAGAATTAATATCATATTAGGGTCTTAAGAAAAACATAGTCTATATATGAGGTCATAATCTATGAGATAAAGTTTAATATTACGTTGGGAGCATTTTGGTAACACTTTCTTGTGTAGGTAAACAATATTCATATGGTGGTTATTTCATATTTTTTGAGATGTAAGGAATGTGAATTGATTTTTTTTTATATTTTTTTATATTAGTTTATTCTTATGATATAGTGAGTTTCATAGGGATAAATATATTAACACATATTGATCAACATTTATTACAGGTCTTCCTATAGAAAATAAATGAGTAAAATGGTGCAAGATCTAGTATTCACATTGATGATTTGGGTGAGATCCCTCTAGCACATGATATACCAATATATGGTATAAAATCATATACTTTAACCCTATGGTTAACCTTTAGCATTTTTATTACATTTGGCACAACTTTTCATCAAAAAAGGATATGAACCAAGCCAAGTAAATTTCTAAAATCTACTATTGAATACACCAAACATTAAACAAAAAATGAAAACTATAAATTATTAATCTCTTAAATAGATAGGGAATTGTCTTTTGAATACAAATTCTAATTTCATTTATTAACTCACTTATATATGGAAAATAATTTTCCTTCAACACATGTATCAAGGAATTCTCAAATTCATTACATATTTAATTCGTGTGCAATAGCGTAAAGCATACTAATAAAATGAACTTTGTAATACCTAATCATGAAAATTTTTAGACAAAAATTCTTCATCAAAATGACAAAAAATTATTCTTACAACTAATTTAAGGGTTGAGTCTGCCTTTTTCAATTGTAATCTTTGTGAAATTCATGTATGTGATCCAAATAATCCTCAATATGTTTTGATCCCTCTGATAATTCAAGGCAACCTTTAAAAAATTACATTAAAAATGGTATGGGTTTTGAAAAGACATAAGTCACATCGATTAACATTTGTAAAGGAAAATATTGATATTGGTACTAATATTTATGCAAGGGCACAATTTTTATTATAATGTCAAGAGTGTGATCCTTACAAGACCTTCAAATTTTTCCTCCATTCTTTTTTAATCGACTTGGAAGAATTCAATGTTGAGCATAAACCCATGTCAAATAAAAAGAAGAGTAACAACTAGACATTCCTTATTAAAACTCTATCTTTATTAATCTAGTCTTCATTTCTCTCCCTCTGATCAACATTTTCATTTTGTGTCCCTTATGCAATTGTTATTAATAAGCATAATTATGTTAATATTGTTATATAGTAAAGAGGAAAAGCATTTCCAATGTGCCTTTACAAATGTTATCTAAAATATATTGTGTGTGTTATTATTATTATTATTATTATTATTATTATTATTATTATTATTATTATTATTATTATTATTATTATTAACATCATCATCATCATCATCATCATCATCATCATCACCCTCTAAAAGTTATTTGTGATTGTACTTTCAACATACAAAACTATGAATCAAAGTTTTATAGAAGAAAATGAAAGAAATAGATCCTAAGATAAGAGTTTTATATTGGGCCTAGTTAATTATTTATGAGAAGAACCAAGAAATTATTATAATCTTTCTGACTACATGTAATCCCATGAATCTTTAAATTTTATACAGTGCATATTATTATGAAAAATTAATAATATTTTATAAAAAAAATTATTTAAAAAAATTAATTAAATAATTTTAATTAAATACACATTTAAATTAGAAGTCACTATAACAAATATTCTTAAAAGATAATTACTCTTGTAAGCATATTTTAAATTTTAAAAATATCTATGATGTTTGGAACTGCTTAAAAGAAAATTAGAGAGAGTAGCCCTAGAATAGGACCCCTTTGTAAAAGGGCTTTCCCCACGTGGTCAACAAGTGAGCAAATTTTTACTGTAGATAATGAATGAAACTCTGGTCTAGTTACTATATTATTGAAAGATGACCAATTCAACCATATGTTCCAGTAGTGCTTGTACTCCAATGTAGAAACCTATGTGGTAATAAATAAGGAACAGGGAACCGTGATAGCATTGATGTTGAGAAATAGGGTTTGGAGAGGTATGTAAGAAACAAACTAATAGTTTTTTTTTTTTTTTGGTGGGCTCAGGTTTGTATGTATAATATTTAAAAGAAAATATTCATAATTATACTATATAGTATAAAAAAATATTTTTTATTTAATAAAATAAATATTATTAATTTTTTAACGAAAAATAAATAGATATCAAATGTTTGTATCATTATTTATGATTTAATAAATTTGTTTTCTAAATCATAAAATTAATAAAAGTAAGTAAGTAAGTGTGTAAGTGTGTGTGTGTGTGTGTGTGTGTGTGTGTGTGTGTGTGTGTGTGTGTGTGTGTGTGTGTGTGTGTGTGTGTGTGTGTGTGTGTGTGTGTGTGTGTGTGTGTTTTAACATTAAATATCATCAAAATAATGTAATTATATTTTGATATTTTTAAGAGATATCTAATGTATTTATTTAAATGTAATATAAATATATTTAAATAATTAATAAATTTTGTTTAAGTCTTAAAATTATAGAGATTTTATGTTTTCATGGTCTATAAATTTATTAGATTAATGTTCTTAGAAACATAGACCCTTTTTTTCTTGACATTTTATATCACTAACCATAATTGATCATCATGTGAAAAAGACTTATAATGATGATAGAGCATTGTTGATGATTCAAAACATTGAGCTAAAATTGAAATAGATTCTATTTTTAAAAAATTAATATAAAATAAAAATTATAATCAAAATCAAACTTAATAAATTTAGTGTAATTATATTTAATGTTAGTCTAAAAAATTGTACTTAGATATAAATTTTATATTCAAAGTCAAACTCAATATTCTATTCAATGCATAATCATTATGTTTTTAAATACCTTAAGCGATAACACATGACCATATTATTTATTAGGAGTTTATTTAATTTCATGCTTAGTTGATTATATCAAATTATATTACTCTATTTAAAATATTTAAATTGAAACACTAAGAATATTTAGTTAATTCTATCAAATTCCAAACCTATAACTAAAAATGATTATATATATTCTCACACTTTCAATTTAAATAATTTGAGTTGGTTACTACAATTTGATAGATTACCTATATATTTTCATGCTTTTAATTTAAATAATCTGAATTAAGTACTAGAATTTGATTGAATTAACTAAATATGAAATTAGTTATATATTTTTAAAATTAAATAATTTGAGTTAAGTATTGGAAGTTGATAGAATTAACTATATATTCATAGGTTTTCAATTTAAATAATTTGAGTTCAAGGAAATATAATTTGATATAATTAACTATATATTCTTAGGGTTTTAATTTAAATTAATTTGAGTTAGGTAATAGGTTTTGATATAATTAATTTTATATTCACAGATTTTCAATTTATATAATTTGAACTAGTTACTATAATTTTTTATAATCTACTAAATAAAAGGGTTTAGATTCACAACAAAATAGCTCAAACTAGTGCATTAAAGACATGTTGAATGTAGATCATTGAGCCTCATTAATCTACCACTAGAGATAGAGAAAAAGATCCATATACTCTACTCTCTTGGGTATCGAATCATGATGTATAATTAAACCTTTGAAAACAAGTTTATTTGACATATCCCAAGCCATTCTCCAACCACTAGTCATCAAGGGATTAAAGAAAGATTCAACCCATTTTCCTTTACCAAATAATAAATTAGCAGATCCATCATAGAGGATTAGGATTTTAATCCACTGCTATAAAATAAACTAATCTCTATACATAGGTTATTCCATGTTAGGGATAGCTTCAACCCCATACATAAGAATGGAGGAAAAATCATGAATAGAAGAGGGATTGCCAATGAAACCCACATTTGAAGCCAACTTTCTTACCAAAAAGAGAACTTTAAAACTTGTATAATAGATTATAATTTATGTTAAAGATTATAGTTTCCATGTCCATAATAAAGGTGCTTTCAGTATAAGTTTACGCATAGTATTTTGATCACTTAATGAACCACCTTTCTTCTTTGATTATAGATGGTACAGCTCATGGATTCAAAGAACCTTCCATGAATTTGTCATGTGACACATTTCTAAAGATTTATCACTAAGAATGCAATCTTCTACTTGTATTATATATAGATATCTCAATTGGATGACAAGTACCTAGTACTAAAACTAAACATGGTTAATATGAATTGCTTCATTTTGATATTATTGAAATGGGTTTTAAGTATCTTAGCAAGGGATTCTAATGATAAATGAGAGATGATAAATGAGTTCATGATTAACACATAAAAATTACCAGAAATGACAC
>JARHVA010007208.1:437500-447500 GCA_037957365.1 Torreya grandis | reverse complement strand
CTGCTTTTTGGATGCCCATGTGACCACACCTGTTCCTAAAAGAAAGGCATGTCCAGAAGTACTCTTCTTATCATCAATGCTACCTGCAAAATCACTATCTGTAAAACCAATCAAACTAAAATCGTTAGTTGTGGAATATAAAATTCCATTTTCTATAGTTCCTACCACATATCTCAATATCCTTTTTCCAACTTGCCAATGTGAGCCTTTTGGTGACTCCATGAATCTTGAGATTAAACTAACCCCAGAACTGATATCTAGCCTTGTAGCTAAAAGATACATCAAACTACCAACTAATCTTTTGAATGTTGTAGAATCAACATTAGACCCTTGGTCTTCTTTGCTAAGTTTAGTCCCTGTAGCAACTGGTGTAGGTGCTAGTTTACAATTTAGCATCATAAATCTCCTTAACACATCCTTTGCATATTTAGTTTGACAGATAAAAATTCCTTTCTCTGATTGTACAACTTCTATGCCCAAAAAATACTTCATTAATCCCAAATCTGTCATTTCAAATTCTTTCTTCATTGTTGATTTAAAAGTGTCTACAGACAAATTTCTAGTAAAAATCAAATCATCAACATATAAACACACAATAAAAATCTGACCTTATTTATTGACTTTTGTGTACAAAGCAGGCTCATTATTGCTTCTGTTGAATCCATTATTTATCATATAAGAATCAATCATGTTATACCATGCTCTTGGTGCTTGCTTGAGACCATAAAGAGCCTTCTTCAATCTGTAAACTTTTTCTTCATGCCCTTGCACTTCATAACCTGTGGGCTATTTCACATATACTTCTTCATCTAGAAAACCATTCAAAAAGCTAATTTTACATCCATTTGATATACATACCAATTGTTTTGAGTAGCTATTGATAATACCATTCTAATAGTATCTAGTCTAGCAACTGGAGAAAATGTTTCATTATAATCAACTCCATGTTCTTCTGCAAAACCTTTTGCTACTAACCTTGCCTTGTGCTTTTCAACATTTCCATCTGCATCAAATTTAGTCTTATAAACCCATTTGACTCTAATACAATCCTTACCTTCAGGTAAAATAGTTAGATCCCATGTATGATTTCTTTCAATAGCATTCAACTCTTCATCCATTGCTTTCAGTCAATGTTCCTCATTAACTACTTCTTCATAATACATAGGATCAAGCAAAATTTGAAACCAAATCTAATTTCTCTTCTTCTTGATTATAAATCTCATTCAAACTTTTCATTTTCTTACCTTTCAATCTTGATCTTAAAGTAGCAAGAGTTGGATCTGATTCATCACTTACTTGTGAATTTGGAGTAGGGTGACATGCATGACTAGATGATTCACCTTGTTCATACCTCCTAGGTGTTCTTATTGGAGTGCTTGTTCCTGCTTGTGGAGAGGATTATCCACCTTGCAAATTTTGTTCTTCAGATTCTTCTTCATTATGTGGAATTGGTGCTCCAATTGTGATGGTTCTACCATCCCATGATTCTTCTTCCTTAAATTCAACATCTCTGCTAATAATCACTTGCTTTGAAATAGGGTTATATAGGTTATAAGCTTTTGATTCTTCACTATAGCCAATAAAAATGCATTTCTCACCTCTATCATCAAGTTTTCTTCTCAATTTAGATGGTATAAGAGAATATGCAACACAACCAAAATTTTGAAATGATATACACTATATTTCTTACCACTCCACGCTTCTTGTGGAATTTGATCTCTGACACTCTTTGTTGGGATTCTATTCATAATATAAACTGCACATGCTACTACTTCTACCCAATATTCATTTGACAAGTGTTTGGCTTTCAACATGCTTCTTGCCATCTCCATGATTATTTTATTCTTTCTTTCTGCTACACCATTCTGCTGTGGTGTGTACCTTGTAGTCAATTGCCTTTTGATGCCATGATATCTGCAAAAATCTTGAAATGCATTAGACATATATTCACCTCCTCTATCTGATCTAAGTACCTTGATATAACGGCCACTCTGCTTTCCAACCATTGCCTTGAATTCTTTAAACTTTCCAAAGGCTTCAGACTTATTTTTGAGAAAGTATATCCATGTCTTTCTGCTAAAGTCATCAATGAAGGTTAGAAAATAAGTACTACCTCCAAATGATGTAGTTTGCATTGGTCCACATAAATCACTATGGACTAACTCCAATATTACCTTAGCTCTATATGAGGCTCCTACTGGAAAGCTCTCTCTATGTTGTTTTGCCAGAATACAGCTGTCACATGAACTTCTTGGCTTTTCTATTGGTGGTAAACCCTTCACCATATTTTTCTTCTGTAACAAATTCAAACCTCCAGAATGTAAATGTCCATACCTTAAGTGCCATAGCCATGATTCGTCTAGCTGCATGGATTTGAAGTGGGCTTCCTCTTCTCCTTGGATGCACTGAATTTGAAGAGGGATCATCTGATTCTTGGTCATCTCCACTTTTTCTATCAACCTGTCACTTGTAAACTTGTCCAGTATTGTGCAAACATTATCCATAAAAGACACTCTGTAACCTTTCTATACTAACTGTCCAATACTCATAAGATTATGCTTTAGTCCAAGTATAAAATAAACATCAGGTATAAACCTTCTTTCACCATTCTTTGCCAAAACATTTATTACACCTTTACCCATTACATCCACTTTGAGATCATTTCCTAATTTAACTTCAGATCTTATAGAATTATCAAGACTAGTAAAAAACTCTTTATTCCCTGTCATATGATTACTGCATCCACTATCTAAGAACCAAATATCTCTAGCCTTTTCTTGAGTAACATGGCAAGTGAGAAATAGACTAGTTTCACCTAGATTAGAACTAGATTCACCTGTTTAATTAGCATTCTGCTTGTCCACATATCCTTGTTTCCTTCTGCAGTCACTTGCATAATGTCCATATTTCTTGCAATAATAACATTGAATATTAGATTTATCAAACCTCTGTGAACTTTGCTAAAAGTGATTTTTGCCACGTCCTCTACTGTTGTAGTTTTGATTACTATTTTCACCTTGTTCTGGATTGTTCCTTCCAGTTCTACCTCTGCCTCTTCCTTTGAAGTTTGACCTTGCTCTTCCTCTTCCTCTACCAAATGATACCTATGACTTGAAATCATTCTCAAGAGAAGTGTTGTTATTCCTATTCATTTTGGATTCATGTGTTAGCAAAGAACCCATTAACTCATCTACAGATAACTGTTCCAAATCCTTAGTTTCCTCAATAGCTACAACTATTGCATCAAATTTACTAGGTAAACTCCTGAGTATTTTCTCTATAATCTTCTGATCTGTGATTGTTTCTCCATTAGATCTAATTTGATTCACTATATTCAAAACTTGACCCATAAATTGGTCTATTGAATATGAATCATTCATTTGAAAATTTTGAAAACTTCTCCTAAGAGATTGCAATTTAGCAATTTTTACCTTTGTATTACCTCTATAGGTGGTCTCCAAGATTTTCCATGCCTCTATGGATCTTGTTGCTGCTGCAACTCTGGAAAAAATTGATTCATCCAATGCCTGTTGGATGAGAAATAAAGCTTTTGCATCTTTTTTTCAGTTCTCTTTAAGTTGGTCCTTCTGTGCTTGAGTTAATGCCAGGTGGGCTGCCTCATCCTGCGGTTCTACAAAACCACTTTCTACCAAATCCCAAACTTCTTGTGAGAAAAATAAAGTTTTCATCTTAATTGCCCAAAAATCGTAATTCTTACCATTGAAAATGGGAATTTGAGGCTGAGAAATATTGTTGTTTGTTGCCATGTCTGACTAAATTCTGTTTCGCTGCACCGACGTCGGTTATACTGTCGAGGTCGGTCAGGTATATTGCCGATGTCGGTATGGGAGTCAGCCGATGTCGGTTAAACTATCAATGTCGGTCTGTGTGCTCCTTGTTGGCTGTGACTGCTGTGCCCTTTTGCTGACTGCGCACTTCTCCAATCTGCGCTTCTCCTTGTCTGCTTTCCTAACCAGGCTCCCCTTGGCTCTGATACCAATTTGTAGAAACTATAAGAGTAGAAAATAACAAGAACTGAAACAATAAAACAAAAACTGAACCACTTGCTACTGCAAATCTTGAAGAAAAAGATTTTATTGATCTTCAATTTTTCTTGCTTACAATGCTCTGCCCAAGCGTCTTTAAATAGATTTTGAATCCAAAAATAACTGAAAATAAACTCATTGTTTAATTGATTGTTAACTAATCTTCTAATTGCTTAACTAACTGATTCCTAACTGTCAGTTAACTAACTGAATGTAAACTAACTGATTGCTTAACTGCAGCTAACTGTGTACATGCATGAGGGGTGGAGAAATTAACTCCAATACATCTTGAGTTTCTAACAAAAACCCTAAAAATGTCTACCACATAAAATTGAGTCCCTTGCACAAAACTTCAGAATAGAAACTAAACAAAAAAAAAAGGTTCAAAATTCATAGAAGCTAAATATATAAGGTCTTTTCAATAAACTAAAATTTAGAGCTGAAAGCAAGAAACAGTTTGAAAATATGTAGATCAAAATTTAAAACACCCACCTAAATAAAAACTTTTTTAAGTCAAGCCCCTTCAGTTTTAAATGGAGTAACAATGCCCACACGTTTTACAAGGATGGTAACACTAAAGATGAATGTTGCTAAGGAGAAAATAGATGGTAGGGGTTACTCTACCCCACCATAACATGTGGTCGGTTTTGATTCAAAAGGGGATGGTGATAAGGAAAAGGTAGCGTGAATTGAAGTGTTAGAAACAATGTTATGCAAAGCTCTGGGTATTTAGGGTTTTGATATAAAGTCCGCACAAGTAACAGGTGACTGGGAGTAGATGCACCGACCGTACCCCACAAAATAATATATTCGTTAATGTCCTACGAGATATTGTAAGTCATAAACATTGTAGATCTGTAATTACCTTGATTGATACAAAAATGGCAATTCACTATTTTCCAAACTATTTAAACATCGTTGTTTTTAGTGTCAGCAACCATAACATGTAAATGTTTCACCCAATGAAATTACAATAAACAATGCCATTTTGTATCTCAATTAAACAGTTTGCATGTCACTTCTGTTAACTATTTACATATTTTCAGCACGGAAAATAATGTGATTTCATTGACGAGTAAAACAGATAATAATTCCCGGATAAAATAAAATGGATGATATGGTCCCTCCCTCAGGACTAATTAGATGGCGAATATATGGATTTGAGTTTCTAAGCCTCTCCATTGCATTTCCGTGTCGAGGAGCATTATCAGAATAGAAAATTGCTGTCGCAGATTCTCCGTCACGTGATGGAAATCTCTTAGTTTGGTCAGCCTCTAGGGAAAGGATTGACTAACCAGTCCATGATTTGTGCAAGGATTTTTCAAATGGCAGTGTATCTTAACAACAGGACTGAAGTTTCACATCCCGTAGAAATTTTACATGATCCCATTAATTGCACCTACCAATGCCTACGTGTGTGACCGATGGCATTGGAGAAATTAAAGGTTTAGTCATAAATTATACTAAAGCAAGAAAATCTGATGGCCGTCAACACGCGCTATACTCCATTGACTGCTTTATGGCTAAGTCACTCGAGACAGTTGGAGTGATGTGACCTGGTTGGTAGCACTGAGACCGACCTCGAACATAGCATTTGATCCGGCCAAGTGCTAAGCGATATCTTGTGAGCCCGCAGGAGACATTTTAAATTATAAACCTCCCTAGTGTGTTGAAATTCTCCGAATTACAATAGTTAGTGATAAGCGGAATGGCGAGTCATACTATAATATGAAAAATTGCGACTCAGATAATATATATTTGTAACCAAACGAATATATATTTTATATTTCATGGTGTGAACTATTAAGAATAATAATTTAAGAGTGGAAAATACTTAAATAAGATGATACAATAATATAATCTTTAATCATGTGATTATTCGGAGAACATTATATTCAATCCTTGAACTAGACAAAGTCATTCTTTTTATTTTCAAGAAGCACAATAGCTTTAATTTGATTTATGACATGTTGGTGCCCAAATACGTAGGGCACCTTTGTAAGCGGTCCACGGTGGCACATTGAAACACTACGTGGCAAAAGGAGCATTGATGTTGAAAACATAGCGGGTCTCAAAACATGCAGCCGAGCTGGGCATTGATGTTGAGGAAGGCCACGTAGAAAACAAAACTACCATGTTTTAGTAGAGGTGTTGAGAAATCCACGTAGGATTAAAAGGGATTGCAATGTTCTTTTGCCCATGTTAGCACTAGAAACCTGCCACCTAAGAATTTTGATTAAAAAAAAATTCTGACGGAACAAAGTCAGTCTCCAGGTTAACCGTGGAAATTATAAAACGTGCTCCAAATGTCCGCGGGAAGTTTGCGTGTTAAAACAGAAATTGCAAAGGAGGCTATAGAAGTCCGCAATTTTTCACGAGGAAAAGCAAGTGCAAAACGCAAACACTTCGCAAAGGGTACAGAAGATGGAAGAACATTGGCATTGAAATTACCCAGATTAGGACTATTTGAGGCGTCAGACCAGTAATGATTGACTTTACCATTACAGATACACATTATCCAGGGACTGCGTTTAGTGCAGCTCCGTTTGCTTTTAATGAAAATTCCATCACAGATCAATAGAAGCCTTCCAATGCCATGTACCGCAGGTGAGTCAGATGTGCACAGGGGCCCGGCAACAGAAAATACCATGGATAGCTTAGTAAAGATTGACCCATAGAGAGGAAGCTGGGGGCTGTGCCTCCGTGAACTTGAACTCCGGAATCCAACGGAAGTCATGCTTGAGATAAAACTCCTTTCTTTGGCTTTAGGAGAACTGGCCTGCACTTAATGGAAAGTTGAACGTTTTGAGCTTTGAATTTTAGCATTTGGAGGGATTTAAGGCTTTCTTAGTCATTATTAAACTATTTCCAGAAAAAGCTACGATAAATATTTTTTGGTTCAATTATTTAGAGCGCATCTCTAATAGCTAACGTTATTAGATGGAAAGCATGAGCCCGGGAATTGATTTGTTTGCCATATTTTTGCAACTTATTTTTTCCATAATGGGAAATATGTATATTCAGGATCATAGACTAGATGGTCCATATCGTATACGAAAACTAGATTTAGTACATCTCTTTGGATTTACATGATCTGCATTGATAGCCAAAGGGTGTGTAGCTTGTAAGGTGGTGGCATCTTTGATTGGCCATTTTCTATTCCCAAGGGTGGGTGAGAATGTAATGTTAGTTGGTTTGATTACAATATGGATCTATATTTGATGTGCAGATTGAATTAGCTTTTTAATGGAGTTGATATGGGGACAAGACATTGAGGTTCCATAGTCTATCTTTTAGTTTCTATGCATCCATGATGTCAATATATTAACACCTTGAGCAATTACATCATGTTTAAGAACACATGAAAATTCCATACTAAACCCATTGGAAGAAAGGACAACACCATACAACACATGAAAATAGTTAAATATTTCAAGGTTAGATGAGTGGTGATGGTGAGGGGAAATGATAAGGTATTTCAAGTGATATCATACACTAGAGGGCCCATATTGTACACCAGACCTAGATTCAAGGTAGATGTTTAATTTGCATGACCAACACCAATTGTAAAGGGGTCTCTAGATTACAAGGTAGCGACATCTTTGATTTATTTTGTTTTTTAATTATGAAGTATGGACAAGGCGGTAAGGATCAACATCTATTGTATAGCTCAAATCAACGATGTAATGCCACTAATGTAGGGACAAAACATTGAAGTCTTAGAGTCTATCTCGTAGCTTTCATTTGTCCATACTATACATTGCATTAAAAAATGTGACATTTCATTAATAAAGCCTTAGTGAATTATTTGTCTCTATATATACTTTTTTGTGTGTCAAAGCTCATGACCGTAAGTTGGCATGGCAATGTGTTTCCTCAAAACACTTGCATGCAAATAAGAAGCAAAAAATGGGATTAACTTTTTATAGTTACTTTCAACCATTTTAGTATGTAAATTGTTATAGTGATAAAGCGTCCTAGCTATTTGAATGGGATTTATTGACCATATTAAATTTTCAATGTAAACAAAACCTATGTATTGTTTATCTATTATAATTAAATTATTGATGACTACGTAGTGACTTTGTAGCCAAAGAGTGTGGCATTGGATCAATCCACTATTTAACCCTTTAAAGGTAGGAACACTAATTTGGGGACACCCACATTATGTCCCACCCTAAAACTAACCCAACTTGGCCATACATTTGGATCCTTCATTCATTGCATCAGTGTTATCTCCTAACATGGGCCAAATCCACATGTACAAGTTAGACTCATAGCTTGAGTTGCATCCTAACTCAACTATTTAATTCAGCTTAGATCCACTATGTAGACCCTAAAATTCACTCTTGATAGTCCCATGCCTCGGATAGGGAGTCCTTTTGCTCCCTAGGAAGTGTCTCACAAAGAATCCCTAAATGAGGGTTTCTAGCCCCTCATATACTTCCCCAATTAAACTTTGTAACTCCCATGACACCAACGTGTATTATCTTCAAGCCTCACATAGGAACATTGGCATCACACACTAAGATTAAGCTTTGAACATGGATCACATTGAGCTTATAACTATATTTTACCTTCTTTAGTCATTGTCACCCTTTGGCACTAGTTCATTATCTACAGTTCTTTGAAAGTTATCACACTAGTCAGTGCATCTTTTCACCTATAATTTTTTTGAGTTATTGACATCATAATACCTTCTATGCTCTATTGTATATATCTAAATTCAGCCATGGCCCAAATTTATTCCTACTTCATTATTCCTAGATGGTCACCTCAATGCTTATCACAATCCATAATGGATGCACCTCTCCATTCCTTGCATCTCTTTGAGTTGTGTTTGATTTAACATCGACCTTATCCCTCTATGAAACCTCAAGTCATTTTATTTTGAGTAAATTCACAAGTGCAGGTGTATTCTTTTACCCAAAACTCACATCTCAAGTGTTGCACACTTTAAGGAGTCTTCACTCTTCCAACCCCTATTTTGGCTATAGTTTTCATTACCCTTCTCACTGATACACTATCTCTAATATATCATACAATGGCATGGATTGGTCCTCTCATTTACACTATTTGTTAAACTCCCATAGCATTGCCATACACATGTTGGGATGATATTCATTTTCTTATATATAATTAATGTTATATATTTTATATTATTATTGTGTTTATATCATATTATTATTATTTTTTACTATGATATCATGAACCTTCAACACATTTATTATAGGATGAAAAACATGGTTGATGTGGCCACTAATATAAAATAAAATATTCTTACGATTTATCATGGGACTAATGATTGCTTCTAACTTTGATTTTGACCTACTCATATCTTCCACCCTTAGTCCCATTTTCTCCAATATAGTTTCTAAATCCCTCAACCTCTCTATTTTTTATACAATTACTTCTTCACTGCAAGCAATGATTTGATCCTATAATCTCTACTATCACTTTTTACCATCTCCCATGATTTTTGTTGTAAATTTTGATTATCCCCAAGTCTCAATGTTGAAGTTAAATGACATAGTTCATTTCTGTCACATCCTAATTTATCTTTAAACCTAATAACCTATTTATTTATGGTTTTTTATGGTTATTATTTGGTTAATTACTATTTTGTATAAGCTAGATTACATATACTAGGTTATGGATAGTTATATGTTGATTAATTTACATGATTATTAACTATAGAGTTAGTTAAACTCTCATGTTATGTACACGATGATCATATTTGTTTGGTATATTGTCACAATATATTATGGATTTTATATCATTTTGGACTAACTACCTTTGTTTTTGTGAGGTTGATGTAGGATAGATCCATCCCCCAGAGTGTGATCAAGGAAGGGCATCATCAGAGAGGGTGGTTTAGATGGAAAAACTAGGGGATGATAGACTAAAAAAATAATTGAAATAAACCATAAATATTTTATATGATGTTTTCTTCA
>JARHVA010007208.1:427500-432500 GCA_037957365.1 Torreya grandis | reverse complement strand
ATTATTTGTTTATAGGAAAAATACTACATGAATCTATTGATTTTTATATTATATATATATAAACTAAATCTCGTATTAATGACCCTAAATAAGTATTATGATGGATTCCAATCACTTGATTAGTGTTACTGATGTGTATATAAGGTGTAATCCAATTAAGTGGTGTGTATAAAATTGATTGATCCTAGTGATCAATAACTATATGAAAACTTTTGCCAAAGTAGTGTTTATAGTTAAACATTGACATTTTTTTTATTTGATTTAGTTTACATGTTTATATGATATCATGTTAGAATCAATTTATTTATGATATACATCATGTATTAGTTATATTACAGCACACAAGTTCTAGTTAGTCAATGTCGATTCTCTCACCGTCATTATCTATCTATCCATGAAGGGAGGGCCATTCCCTAGTTTGGAGATTGTGTGGGGATCAATGGTCTATGGTTGATGTGAAAATCAATCGAATTATGCTCTCCCTCCCCTAAACAATACTACATTAGAGACTACATATGAGATTACTTGTGAATGTTATGAGTTTGTTAAGACTCGCATGCTTCGTGGAGCTTTATATCATTATATATTATTATTAAGACATTTATTATGCTGAAAATATACTTTCTATTCATATGTACAAATATAGTAGTTGGTTTTAATACTGTATCAACTATGTCTTAATTTTTAATAATATTTTTAAGAATTAAATACAATATTTATTTTTTTAATCAATATTGTACCTATTTTTTATATTGATAATATAATCATTTTCATTGGGTAAATAGATTAGTTATATACCTTTGTATGGTTAGTTGATAATAATGTATTTAGTTAAATATCACTCTTATAGGTTTCATCATGATGATATCAATTATTTGAATTTATACAATTAACTATAAAATTTTACCCTACTCTAATAACATTCAGGGTGTTACATTGTGGTATCAGAGATGAGGCTCAAACTCTAAGACTTAATGAGTCTTCTAACACAAATGTATTTTCTTATTAATTAGAAATAAGAATGGTGTGTACTAGACCTAGATGTGAGGGTACCTCAAACACCAACCCTAAAATAGATCCAAATTAGTTAATTGTTGATTAAGCTATGAAGTTAGTTCAGATCCTGGTAGACATCCATAAAACTATGTTCTGAATCATGGCACTAAAATAGGAAGTACATGGGCATGTTCAGGAGAATGTTCAAGAAGAACTTTAATATCATCCTGATAAGAAGGAAAATCATCAAGATCAAAGGTATGAGGAAGTAACATAAGATGCGTGAGTTCAGATAGCTAGAAAGTTGGTATGAGATATGAAAAAGTTGATTCCACGCAAGTTTGATGGAACTATTTTGGGAGATGAAACTAAAGCATGGTTGATAGAGATGGAAAAGTATTTCAAGATATAAAATTATTCTAAAGTCACCAAAGTAATATGGGGAGCATATCAACTTGCTAGTGAAGTAACAACTTGGGGGGCAAACAAAAAGCTTGAGATAAACCTAGCCTCTACCACCACCACTTGGGAATAATTTAAGACATTTTTTAGGTCATAATGGCTTCCATGAATACATTTTAATCAAAATTTGATGGACTTTTAGAACCTTAAGGAGACCTTTCTATGAATGAATGCTAGGATAAATTCACAAAAATTCTAAAGTATATATCTCAATATCATGTGGATGAGAGGTTCACAATCAGGAACTTAATTATGGGATTAAATCCATAAAATGGTTGTGAGTTACATGTGCATGGGCCATCTACCATGGATTGGGTCTTTGAGAAAGCATTCAAGTAGGAACAAATGCTGAAATCTCTTTCTCAAGTAAGATTTAAGTTCAATAAAATGTTTGGATGTTCTTAGAAAACTTTTTAAAAGTATAACTAGAAGAGGAGTGGAGAATATAAGATCTAGTTTAAGAATCAAAGTTCTATGTTCAATAGTAGCTAAGGGAACAAGAAACTTGGAAATGGTCTCAAGGGATGTTTCAAGGGAAACTAATACTTTGATAGAAAAGGGACACTTAGAGATTGCTTCATTTATGGAGGTGACCATTATGCCTAAGAGTGTAATGAAGTTAAGTCAGATGGAAATAACAAGGGTTTTGCTTCTCAATAAATAAATTTATAGTAATGAATTCATGCATCTATTGACAATCATCAAGTTAATTTTTAAGCTTCTTTTATTGAACTATCAGGTATTTTGTTTAATCATCTAATTTCTATTATTATTGACACCAGAGATACATAAAATTTTACTAATCAAAGAATGCTTAAAAATATATCTAAAAAAACTTGAGTTATGTAAAATGCATGGTCAATACAGTATGGGAATTATTCAAACATCAAGGTTGACAAGTGTCTAGTGAAAGCTGAGATCAGGTTACTTGAATTCACCACAATAGTGGATCTATATGCTATACCATTAGGGTCATATAATGTGATCCTAGGAGTTATTTGACTTGTAGAGTATAAATCTAAGGTTGATTACTATCTAAAGAAGTTTGAGTGTGAAGATGATTTTGAAAATCAGACACAACTTCAAGGTGAGCAAAGAGAGTTGAAGCTTAGGAAAATTTTTACAATTCAACTCTAGAAGGCTCAGAGGAAATGATGCCAAGTATTAATAGTTTAAATTAATATGATAGAGTACTCTATGAAACTTTCCATCAAGAATTATCCTTTTCTAAGGAACTTTTAAGATGTGTTTCAAGAGGAATTGCCTAGATTACCACCTAACCAAGAGTTTGATTACTTGACTAACATCATACCTAAATTAAAATTGTAATCTAAGGTACCATACATGATCACAACTACTGAATTGGTTGAGTTGAAAGCTAAAATATAGGATTTATTATCCTAGGGGTTGATTCGACCAATTATGTCACCATGGGGTGTACCAATGGTGTTCATCGACAAGAAGGATGGTACTCTTTACTTGTGTATTTACTATAGGATGTTCAACAAGGCAATAATTAAGAAAAAATAGCTTCTACATCACATTGATGATCTATTTGATCGGATATAATGTACAACTATCTTTTCTTAGATTGATCTTAGAGTAGGGTATCATTAGCTAAGAATCTGACATGAGAATATTCCTTCAAAAACATTCAAAACTTGGTATGGGCAGTACGAGTTCATAGTGTTACCCTTTTAGTTGACAAATTATCCAATAGCATTTATGAATCTCATGAACAATGTGTTTAAGTATTATCTTGACCACTTAGTGTTATTTTTTTCTAGATGACATCCTCATATATATTCTAAGGATGGGGAAGAATATATTCAACATCTAGAACTAGTTTTATAGTGTTTGTTGAAGCATAAATTATATGACATGTTGTTCAAGTGTGTTTTTTTCAAAATAAGTGTAATATTTGGGACACATTATCTCCACAAATGGAATTTCAATGGATTCGGTGAAGATAAGAGCCATAATAGAATGGTTAGTGCCTAACAATGTGCATGAGGTAAGGATTTTTATGGGATTAGTAATCTATTATAGGAAATTTGATCCAAATTTATCAAAGATAAAAGATCCAATTACATCTCTTTAGTGGATGAATTAGACTCTTAGCTGGTCAGACAAGTACGAGAAAGCCTTTTAGGAATTGAAAAAGAGGCTTACTACAACACATGTGCTAAGTGTTTTCGATCATAATGGTTAATTTTTAGTGATCATGAATTCATCTAGGGATAGACTTGGAGGATTTATTATAAATATAGTTCAATAGTAGCATATGAGTCCAAAAAACTAAATCCTTATGAGGCTAATTATGCCCCTCATGATCTGGAGCATGTTGTAATAGTGCATGCCTTTCAAATTTGGAAGAATTATTTATTGGGGAAACCATTTAAACTCAATAATAATAAATTGGGACTCAAGTACATCTGCACTTAGCTGAATTTGAATGCACATTAGATATGTTGGTTAGAATTCTTATCTTATTACAATTTTGACATTAACTACATCAGAGTAAAGGAAAACAAAGTTGTAGATGCTCTAAGTCGTAGAAGATAAATATCATCCTTGGATACTATTAAGAGTACTTTCCATAATCAAGTAATCAAATTCTTACTAGTAGATGAATTCTATGATCAGGTCAAGAAAGTATTAATATAAAATGATCAGAATCCCAATTTTAAAAGATTCAAACTAGAGAGTGATGGTCTTTTGAGGTACAATTGTAGGATGTATATAGATAGAAATTAAGGAACATGGTGCAAGATAAATTTCATAATGTCACATATTCAGGACATCTTGATGTAACTAAGCTCATGGCTAAGCTAAGACCTCTTAATATATGGAAAGGAATAAATAAGGATGCAATAAATTTGTGTCTCATTGTTTGGAATGTCAGAATGTGAAAGCTGAACATATGCATCTTGTAGGATTGTTATATCCTCATGATATACTAGAATAAAGTGGTAGGTGACTAGCATATAATTTTTCCAACGTTTGTTGTTATCATAGAACTGACATGATATGATATTGGTTATAGTTGAAAAACTAACCAAAGTATCCCACTTCATATCAGGCAACTTGACAAATGATACACCAATGCTTGCAAAGAGATTCATCAAAGAGGTGTACTGATTGCATGTATTTTTGGAAGAAATAATTTATGATCAAGATCTGGAAATGACTTCTAGATTTTGTTTGAATTTAAATTTAGTTATGGGTATGAAGATTAATTTTAGCATTGTATATCACCCAAAAACTGAGAGATAGATAGAGTTAACCAAGTGTTAGAATATTTCCTTTAGATGTATTGCATTGATCAATAATAAAAGTGGGAAGAGTACCTACCATTAGTTGAGTTTGCCTATAATGACTCATACTAATCAACATTAAATATGGTTTCTTTTGAGGCATTATATGAGAGGAAATGTACAAAACTAATCAATTGGGACATGTCAGAAGATAGGGTAGTCTTTGAACCTGAGATGCTTCTATAAATATAAGACCAAGTTAGAATAATCAAGTAGATGTTGGGT
>JARHVA010007208.1:360000-422500 GCA_037957365.1 Torreya grandis | reverse complement strand
CTACAAGAGTAAAATGTAGTATATTGATGTTGATTTTGCTTGTTTGAGTAAATTCAGAATGCTATTTTATTTTATTAAATTTAAAAAAAATGTAACTAATATATTGAATTTCATTTTGTATAAATCATTCAAACTTAATGTTCATTCATCTAGAAACACTGAAAACTAGTGTTATCTTGCATATGCAAAATAATATTTAAATACTTGGTAGTATTGTTGCTTAGGATGTAGATCTGATTTTATATTTAATTTCAAATTAGGAATTCCTAGTTTTTATAATAGATTAATTCATCTATAATATGAAAACACAAAAACAAGTTCAATTAGTTTGAACCTAGAAAAGTTAGAAACCAACATTTACATTATTAGCCTAGAGTTTACTTTCTAGTATTACATTCATTAAAAAGTGAATTAAAAAATACCAAAAATAAGTATTATTTAATTTACTTTCATTTATTCATTATTATTTACTTTTACTCATTTAATTTCAAAAATAAATTAGCTTTTTTTTTAGTGAAAAATTATCAAAGCCCAAAAACACATCAACAATCAAAGCCTTGTACCAGTAAGCACATGCATTACAAAAACCTTACTCATAAAATAATAAAAAGTCAAATCACATATAGTATTCGGAATAATATCTTATACTTATAAATTTCCACACCTAACCTCTCGAATGATACCCTCTAAATTTCCATACCTCCATAGAGCATGTTTCTTTCCCAAGGTTAGAGCATCGGGTCCTACTATCAACACCCAATTATATATCAATGACAAAATTAAAATTGAGGTTTTTTATTCCACACATGTCCCCCATATCATTTATAAATATCTTAGTGTCCTAGAGGAAAAAGAGAAGACCCCTGATCTACTAATCATCATCTTCCCCAACAACCTAGACCTTTAATACAACATGATCCTAGCATAGATTGTCATCTCTATTCCCTTTATTTTCCTCATGTCGGGCCTTGTCATATATCATTCACATTTATGTATGACATTGACAACCCATAGCTAGATTAACATAGTTATTTATATTCCCAAAGTCATTCAACTGAGCCATTTCTATCTTGACATTCCTAACATTGATCAAGGGCTTTGCTTCTTCATCATCATAGATACTAAGGGATATTCTTATTTTATTTCTTCTCAATTGGACCCATCATGGTTATCCCTTTGCCTATTATCATCAAAAATATCATTCTACCAAATAATAAACCCAATCCATAATTCCACCCATCATCCCTTCATTATGTAAGTTATCTTGGCCAGACCTCAAAAAGTGGAGTGCATAATTTATTGTGTGGTATTCACATGCATATAATTCACTTGATGTGTTATTACCTCAAATAAATAATAGCATTAGTATCATTTCTGGGTCTTAAGAAAAATGTAGTCTATATATGAGGTCATAATCTATGAGAGAATGTTTGATATTATGTTAGGAGCATTTTGGAATGACTTTCTTGTGTAGGTAAGCATTCTTCATATGATGGTTCTTTGATATTTTTTGAGATGCATAAAATGTGTATCACTTATAATTTTTTATATTTTGTTATGTTAGTTTGTTCTTATGATAGAGAAATGAGTTTCATAGGGCCAAACATATTAACACATAATGATCAACATTTGTGAGAGGCCTTCCTATAGTACATAAGTGAGCCATTTGGTGCAATATTTATTATTCACATGGGTGGTTTAGGTGAGGTCCCTCTAGCACATGATATACCAATGTATGGTATAACATCATATAGTTTGACCCTATGGTGAACCTTCAACAATTTTTATTACATTCGTCACAACTATTCATCAAAAAAAGATATGATCCAAACCAAGTAACTTTCCAAAATCTATTGCTTCAAATATATCAGACATTAAAGTAAAAAATGAAAACTATAAATTATTAATGTCTTGAATAAATAGTGAATTCTCTTTTGGAAAAAAATATCGTTTCATTAATTAGCTCACTTATATGTAGCAAATACTTTCCCTTCGGCACATAACAAGGAATTTTCAAAATCCTTGCATATATCGATTGTGTGCAATAATGTAAAGCATACCAAGAAAAATAACTTTTTAGGCCCTGATCATGACAAAATTTAGGCAAAAAATTTTCCTCAAAAGGACCAAAAAATATTCTTACAACTAATTTGTGGGTCGAGTTTGCCTTTTTCAATTGTGCTCTTTATGAAATTCATGTATGTGATCCAAATAATCCTCAACTTGTGTTTATCCCTCTCATCACTCAAGGCAACCATAAACAAATTACATTAAAAGTGGTATTGGCTTTGACAAGGCATAAGTCACATGGACTAACATTTGCAAAGGAAATAATTGATATTGGTACTAATAAATGCAAGGGTGCACCTTCTAATATAATGTCAAGAGTGGGATCCTTGCATGACCTTTTTTTTCCTCCTTTATCTTTTAACCAATGTGCAAGAATTCAAGATGGAGCATACATCCATGTCAAAGAAAAAGAAGAGAAACAAGTAGAGATTCCTTGTTAATACTCTTATCTT
Organism: Torreya grandis; assembly: GCA_037957365.1. Taxonomy (NCBI): domain Eukaryota; kingdom Viridiplantae; phylum Streptophyta; class Pinopsida; order Cupressales; family Taxaceae; genus Torreya; species Torreya grandis. The sequence continues at coordinate 419,978 of JARHVA010007208.1, read as the reverse complement.
TATTAAATTGATCTTCATTTCTCTCCCTTTGATCGTCATTTGCATTTTGTGTCCCTTGTGCAATTGTTATTTATAAGTATGATTATGTTAATATTGTTATATAATAAAGAAAAAAAAGAAATTGCAATGTGCCTTTACAAATGTTGTCTAAAACATATTGCGTTTGTAATCTTTTTAACTATATGTAATCACATGAATCTTTAAATTTTTGTACAATACATATTATTATGAAAAATTATTAATATTTTATAAAAATTTATTTAAAAAATTAATATTTTTTTTAATTAAATAAAAATTTAAATTAAGAGTAACTACAACAAATATTCTTAAACAATAATTACTCCTGTAAATATATGTTAACAATTTTTAAATATCTATGGTGTGTGGGACCGCTGGAAAGAAAATTAGAGAGTAGCCCTAGAATTGGACCCCTCCGTAAAAGAGCTTTTCCGACACGCTCAACGAGCGAGCATGTTTTCGCTGCGGGCAACGTAAAAGGGGATATGTTCATAGTGGACAATGTCAAGAAGAATGTTCATAGTGGACAAAGTCCCGAGCAAACATCTCTGGGTCTGAATAAGCTTTTTATACTTGTTATTTTCTCCAGGATAATATATTTCATTGCTGCACGGTTTCCTTGTTTTGCTTCCCCGCTACGGAATCAACGCAACCTTCTGTTGCAATGTCTATGGAAGACAGAAATGTAACATCTCTGCGTAGTTTCTATAATGTGTGTACAGATATGGTTCAAATCCCCTCTAAATTTGACCACCGTTTGTCAGTAACAGACCAAACACACCACGAAAGGACGATATGGCCAACTTACAGGACAATCTAGGCACAGCAGAAAGATTGCTTTCCAAATGGGACACCAACACCACAAGCAAAATACTATTGTAGAGCAGCCCAGATGAAGTCCGGACGTACATGGGCACAGTCGACAATCTCCATCGACTCATGCAACATTTGTCCAGCGGAGGCAGCAACTCCAGGGAACTGATCCGTGCTCAGCGGCTGATGAAGACGTCCATGACCCGTCTGCAGAAGGAGTTTCACGAAATTCTGATATCTAACAGCGAACCCATCCATTCGGATCGCCGGTCGTCCTCCCGGCCGTTGTTCCAATCGAGCAAAGAGGAGTGCGACAGCATCACTGATACCACCAGCCGCTTCTCCTCCTGCGGCCACGACGGAAGCAGCCACTCCAGCTCGGATGGTCCGTCAAAAGATCGAATCTCCCAATTCGACATGGTTCCGTTAGACACTGTGGTGGATTTAAGAAATATAGCGCAGTGCATGGCGAATTGTGGGTACGGGACGGAATGCGTTCGAGTCTTCGCACTCACGAGAAAGTCCGTGGTGGAAGAAAGTTTGTGCAATCTGGGCGTTGAGAAGGTGAGGTTGAAAGATGTTCGGAATATGGACTGGCAATTACTCTAAGAAAAGATCAAGAAATGGATTGACGCTGCAAAAATCAGTATCGGAGTTTTGTTTCTGAGAGATAAGCGGTCGTGCGATGAGGTGTATGAGGGGCTTGATAAGATGAAGGAATTTTGTTTTGCTGAAATCGCGAAGGAGTCCACAGCCAGACTTCTTTCCTTCGCAGGAGCCATGGCCGCAAGTAGCCGAGGTCCCGATCTCATGCCGGTCTTGGAGGCTACATATAGTCAAGACCTGTGCCGAAGCGTGCAGGAACAAGCCAACCTGGTTCTGGTCCAGTTGGGCGACGCGGTCCGGATGATTTTGACAGAATGTGAATTGGCCGTTGAGAAAGACAATTCCAAGGGCCCCATTGCTTGCGGCATGGTTCATCCTCTAACCAGATACGTCATGAATTATCTAGATTTTCTCTCGGATTACAAGGAAATTTTGATTAATCTGATGTCTGACACACCAGTGAAGCTACCGAAGGTGCTGCCCGACGATGACCTTTACGGTTCATCCCCACTCTGTCCATCCACTTTGGATGGAATGTCTTCCTCCTCCTGTGCAAGCTCGAGGCAAAAGCCGATCTGTATAAAGACGTGGCACTGTGGCACCTGTTTCTCATGAACAACCTGCACTACATCACTAAGAAGGTGAAGGGTTCCGACATCATATATGTGTTGGGGAAGGAATGGCTGAGGAAACAGTCGAATAAAGTTAGGTAGTCCGCGGAAAACTATGAGAGGGCCGCGTGGACGCAAGTTCTCTTCAATTTAACAGACGACAGCATTCATGTTTTTGGCAGCGATTCCGGTTTCGGTAGAGCTCGGCAGAATGAAGCGGTGAAGGATAGATTGAAGGGGTTCAGTTTGGCGATGGAAGAGGTGATGAAGAGGCATGATGGGTGGGTGGTGCCTGACGCCGGCTTGCGAGAGAAGGTGGAACTTTCAACAACGGAGTAGTTAATACCTCCCTACAACTCGTTTATAACCAGATTTAGAAGCCGAATCGAAGGGGACGTGTACATCAAATACACACCCGATGACCTGCAATATTTTCTGTTGAAAATGTTTAAAAGCGGTCCGTCATCCATGAGCTCCATAATATCGCCATGAAAATTTATTCAGGAAAATTTCATCTGTAGTAGCATCTTTTATATGTGCTAATATTGTGAATTACATGTATATGGAATTCGTTGCGTACCAAAACTCTAAAAAAATATAGCCGCTCTTATATTGGATTCTCAAATGTAGTAACGACTCTACAGATGTTGAAGATTATAACTTATGAAAGAGCTCTCGTAGTATACTGATTAACTCAGAAAATAAAAAAAATAAAGAACAATAGATCTGCTCAAAATACTGAGCGAACAGCCATGCTAAAATATGTTATTACGCTGTTTATCTGAATATGGAAATAGAGTACATTTATAAAAAGAAAAGTGACCAACTAAGCGTAGTCCAAATAAGGCTAAAACAAGGAAAACACATGCAAACGGATTGCATGGTTACAAAAGTCTAAAATGAAAAAACTACCATGCGTTGCAACAGCCCAAAAATAAGACTGCACTTATTTAAAAATAAAAAACTAAAAATAAGAATTGCACTTGCACTCCTTCGAACTGGAGATGACTGTAGATCATTGTTATGCGGGTGATCATGCATTCTTCAATCTCCCCTTACATGAGTAATGGGGATGAGTCCCAACCGATTCCTTAAAGCAACAAAACTAGTCATAGGTAGAGCTTTGGTAAAAATATCAGCAACTTGCTCAGATGTAGGGAAAAATTATAATTCCACTGTCCCATTTTGAACTAAATCTCATAAGAAGCGATGTCTGATTTCAATGTGCTTCGATCTAGCATGAAACACAAGATTTTTGGTCATTGAAATGGTACTGTTGTTGGATGTTCTTGAACCAATTGTAGATGTTCCAAAATCTTTTGAATCCATATGGCTTGACAACTGGCTGGTTCTGCTACAATATACTTTGCTTCTAGAGAAGAGAGAGCCACAATCTCCTATTTTTTACTACTCCATGAGACAACTCCAAAACCAAGTGAGAAAACATAACCAAATGTTGATTTTCTATCATCCATTGAACCAGCCCAATTAGAATCTGTGTATCCAACTAGCTCAAATTTATTAGTGGAAGAGTAATGAATACCAAAATTTTGTGTACCACTCACATACCTCAAGATTCTTTTTGCAGCACGCCAATAAGACTCATGTGGATCCTGTATGAACCGAGAGATGAGGCTCACAACATACCTAATATCAGTTCTCATTTTAGTGAGGTATGTGAGACTCCCTACTAAACTTATGTATAAAGTAGCACCTACTTTGGAACTTGCATCTTCCTTGGTTAATTTTTGACCAAGGGCTACAGGGATTGCAACTGTTGTGCATGACATCATTCTAAACCATTTTAATAAGTCAACCACATACTTGGTTTGAGAAATAGATATACCTTCAGGTTGATGTCGCACCTCCACTCCAAGAAAATAATGCATAAGTCCCAAATCTGACATCTCAAATTCTTGTTTCATTTCTACTTGAAATTTCTCCATGAGAGATGGGCTATTCCCTGTATAAATGAGATCATCAACATAAAGGCAAACAATAAGAATATCATTACCAAGATGTTGGATATAGAGGGTTGGCTCTGAATGGCTTCTGCTGAAACCCTTCTTCATGAAATAACTATCAATCCTTGCATACCAGGCACAAGGAGCTTGTTTCAACCTATAAAGTGGTTTTTTCAATTTGTAGACCAAATGTTTTTTTTCCTAGAATTTCATAACCAATAGGTTGTTCCACATAGACTTCCTCATCAATATAACCATTCAAAAAAATTGATTGTACATCCATATGATATACTAGCCCTTGTGTTGTGCAACAATAGTTAATAAAACCTTGATTGTATCAAGTTTTACAACTAGAGCAAAAGTCTTTAAATAATCTAATCCAGGCATTTGTGCAAATCCCTTCGTAACTAGTCTTGCCTTGTGTCTTTTCAAAGAACCATTAACATGATATTAAACCTTATAAATCCAATTTTACATCAATCACCTGTTTATCTTTTGAAAGTTGCACAAATTCCCATGTATTCTTTTTTATCAATTACTTGCATCTTATCATTTATAGCATCAATCCATACCTTTTTTTTACTACTTGTTTCATATACATAGGGTTCAACTTGAATTTTACTAAGCAAAGCAAAATTAACAATTAGGTTCACATTACTCCTTTGATAAATTTTAGTTATATTTCATACGTTTCTTGAAGAGCTTGGACTTGATGCTAGACTTGAACTATCACTTGAAAGTGTGCTAGTAGATGAATTTGAGCTTGGAGAACTTGAACTTGAGCTACTATTGGGGCTCAAACTTCCACTTGAGCTTGTGGGGGAGAGGAGGAACACTTCCAACTTCTATGTCCATCATTACTGGTGGTATTATTTATTGTGCACCATTTTGCCATTGTCATTCTCCCTCTTCATCAAAAATCACATCCCAACTAATAATTCATTTCTTTGTGTCAAGATTATAGAATCTATATCCTTTAGTTGCATCAGAGTATCCCACAAAGGTACAATGTTGGGATTTTGCATTTAACTTCTTTCATTTATGAACTAAAATATGAACATATGTCGAACAACCAAAACACATGATGATGAGCCACTGAATGCTTATGACCACTCTAAGCTTCCTTTGAAGTGATGTTATGAACTACTTTTTGTGGGGCTTCGATTCAAGAGGTATATTATTGTTGCCACTACTTCTCCCTAATAATAATTTAGAAGATATTTTGATTGTAACATACTTCATGCCATTTCCATAATGGTATGGTTCTTTCTTTCTGCAATACCATTTTGTTTGGGGGGGGGGGGGGGGGGGGGGGGGGGGGGGGCGGGGTGGGGTTGGGCGGGGGTATACGCTTTAGTAAGCTATCTCATGATACCATTTTTGTTACAAAAATTAGAAAACTCTTTGGAAAAGAATTCTCCCACTCTATCTATTTTGAGTATTTTGAGATAATACCCACTTTGTTTTTCAGCCATAGCTTTAAAGTTTTTGAAGCATTCAAAAGATTCATATTTTTGTTTAAGATAATAAATCCATGTGTGGCAAGAAAAATCATCAATGCATGTCAAAAAAAAATGATGCTTACCCAAATATTTCTCTTGCATAGCATGACAAATGTTAGCATGTACAAGATCTAGAGGAGATTTTTTCCTCAAAGATTTGTTCACTAGAAAACTATCTCGATGTTGTTTGCCAAGTGTACACCCTGAACAAACTTCTTTTTCTTGAATTATTAGAAGTCCTCTCACCATATGCTTTTTGTGAAATAAATTTAATCCTTTAAAATTTAGATGACTATAACATTGATGTCATAACCACGAATCATCTATGGTTGCTTTGAAAACATGCATAGTAGTGAAATGCAATGTGAGAGGAAATAACCTATTCTCTATCATAGGAACCTTTGCTACAAGATGATAATTCACTAATTTATCATATATATTTTAGCAATTGTCTTCAAACATAATTTTATAATTTTTTGCTACAAGTTATCCAATAATTAAAAGATTACGTTGTAATTTAGGCACTTGTAGTGTATCATGAATATAATTAATTTTTATTTGTTTAATTTTTATAGCAAGAGTACCTTTTTCCATCACATCAACCTCTTTATCATCACCAAATTTTAATTGAATTTTTATAGATGCATCTAGTTTGACAAAGAGATTAGATTTGCTTGTCATATGATTAGAGCAGCCACTATCCAACAACCATAAATCTTTTTGATTTTCTTTCACTAAATTGCATGTGAAGAAGGTGGAGTGCTTAGGATCTTTAGAGAACTCTTCAATATAGTTGGTATTTGACTTGTTCAAGTCAAAAAAATTCTTCCTACACTCAATTTTATAATTTCCATAATGATCACAATATTTCCACTAGATGCTTCTTCTATCCATAAAATTTTTGCCTCTTCCTCTTCCTCTATTATAGCTTCTTCCTCTTCCACTACCACATCCTCTATTATTAGAAGGATCACCTTGAGAATTATTTACCTATGAAAAATGAGTTATTGATTTGTCTTCAACATTCACTATAAATTGGAAAACTTGTACTAAACTCTCCCTAGTACATTGTATACACTCCTCATGAGATTTTAAAGAACCAACCAACTCTACCACTTTTAAAGTGGTGATGTTTTTTGTTTTCTTTAATGGCTATCACCACTGGATCAAATTTAGGAAGAAGAGATCTCAATATCTTCTCGACAATTTTTTGTTCTTTAATTACTTCCCCTTGTGTTCTAAGTTGATTCACAATATATTGAGTCCTAATAATAAAATCTTGAATAGATTCAACTTCTTTTATCCTTAAATTTTCAAAATCTCTTCTTAAGGTTTGATGTCTTACCAATCTAACTTTGAAAAAACCTTTGTATGTATTTTTTAGGGCCTCCCATGCATCTTTTGACTTTGTCATACTAGCTATATAGGGAAAATTAAAATATCCAATGTAGATTGGATAGCAAATAGTGCTCGATTGTCCTTCTTTATGTCTTCTTTCAACTTAGTTCATTGATTTATTGTCAAAGCATTTAGAGAATTCTGACCTACAATTTTTGTGTATCCTACTTCTACTAATTTGCAGATATCTTGGGATAATAGTAGGTCTTCATTTTTATATTGTAATATTCTTAGTTATCTCTGGTAAATAGTGAAAATTGGAATGAAAAGTTGTTGCTAATTGTCATTTTGGAGATAACTGATAAGCTACTACTACCTACAAAAAAAATATTTTTGAAACTTGCTCTGATACCAATTGAAGATTATAACCTATAAAAGAGCTCTCATACTATATTGATTGACTCATAAAATAAAAGTAAGAAAGAGTAATAGATCTGCTCAAAATACTAACCAAACAAGCATGTTAAAAATTGAAAACTTATTTTATATTATTCTATTATGTATCTTAATATTGAAAAATAGATTACATTTATAAAAATAAAAAGGACCAAATAAGCGTAGTCCAAAGAAGGATAAAACAAAGAAAACATGTGTAAATGGATTGCATGGTTATAAAAGTTTAAAAATAAAAAAAAATACCATGCATTGCAATACTCTAAAAATAAAACTACACTTATTTAAAAATAAGAATTGCACTTGCACTCCTTAGAACTGGAGATGACTATAAATCACTGTTATGTGGGTGATCATGCATTCTTTAGATGTTAGATTCGCTATGATAAATTTGTTAAACATAGGGGTCGTCTTTCAATTAAGATCTCTTCCTCCCATACATGTTCCTAATTTTTTACCATGACATTATTTTAGTCGGTACTTAATCAACAATGACATCTAGGAGAATATTTATTTTCTATTAAAAATTATTTAGTATAGAAGCCAAATCTAAATAATGCATGATCAATTGATTTGTAGTCATCTCCAGTTCAAGTGTAAGATATTTTATTTTTAATAAGTGCAGTGTCATTTTTAGACTGCTACAATGCTTTAATTTAGTTTATTTTAATTATTTATTAATAGTTGTTGTTTACTCCATGCATACACATGAGATTTTATTTGCATAGCTAGTTATGGGCAACATGTTTCTCAAACTATTTGTCAAACCTTTTAGTTAAGTGCTCCTTTTCTTATATAAAGATTTCAAGGACAATGCTTCTCACAATTGAATTAAAAAAAAAGACTTTCTTTAAATCTTTTTTTTTAGTTTATTATTACTAAATAGCTGTATATTTATTTTGTCTATATTTTTTTGACAACTCAAGATAGTGTTATCACTCTATATTATTTTGTTTCAATTGGTACTAGAGTAGGTTGGAAAAAATTTATTTTTGTAGTGTAAGAATTTTCTCCAAGAATTATCAGAACGACAAATGGTGGAAATTCTCAATTCCATCTTCCATTATTTACTGAAGACAACTATGAATATTGAAGTATAAAGATTAAAACCCTACTATTATCTCAAGATCTTTGAGAATTAGTAGAATTAGGATACATAGAACCTGTAAATTAGAATGCTTTAAATACCTTGACAAAAAATTAATGAACTCAACTGAAAGAAGACATAAAGGAAAATCAAGCACTATTTTCTATCTAATATACACTGAATATTTTAATTTTTTCCCATATAGGTTGTATTATAAAGTCAAAAGATGCATGAGAGGCCCTACAAACTGCATACCAAGCTTCTGGTAAAGTTATATTGGTAAGACATCAAACCTTAAGAAGAAATTTTGAAAATTTAAGGATAAAAAAGTTGAGTCTATTCAAGATTTTATTACTAGGACTCAAGATGTTTTGAATTATCTTAAAACATAAGAGGAAGCAATTATAGAATAAAAAATGGTAGAGAAGATATTGAGATATTTTCTTCTTATATTTGATCTAATGGTGATAGCCATTGAAGAAAGCAAAAATCTCACCACCTTCAAAGCGGTAGAGTTGGTTCATTCTTTACAATCTCATGAGGCGCATATGGATTGTTATACGCAGCGTTTAGTTCAAACCTTTTAGTCTATAGTAAATGTTGAAGATAAATCAACAACTCCTTTTCCAAAAACAAATAAGTCTCAAGGTGAGCCTTCTAATAATAGAAGATATGGTAGAGGAAGAGGAAGAAGCTATAATAGAGAAAGAAGAAGAGATAGAAGCTTTGTGGATAGGAGAGGCATCTAGCACAAATATTGTGATCATTATGGACATTATGAATTTGAGTGTAAAAAGAAAAAATCTGACTTGAACAAGTAAAGAGCCAACTATACCAAAGAGTTCTCTAAAGATTCCAAGAACTCCACCTTCTTCACATGCAATTTGGTGAAAGAAAATAAAAAAGATTTGAGGTTCTTAGATAGTGGTTACTCTAATCATATGATAGGTAAATTTAATTTCTTTGTCAAATTAGATGCATCTATAAAAAAACAAGTAAAATTTGGTGATGATAAAGAGGTTGATGTGATGGGAAAATGTACCCTTACTATAAAAACTAAGCAAGGAGAAACTACTTATATTCATGATACATTACATGTGCCCAAATTACAACATAATCTTTTAAGTATCGAGCAACTTATAGCAAAAAATTATAAAATTGTGGTTTAAGATAACTACTAATTTTTTTTGATAAATAAACTAATTATCATCTTGTGGCAAAGGTTCTTATGACAGAGAACAAGTTATTTCCTCTTACATTGTATTCTACTATTATGCATGATTTCAATGCAACCACATATAATTCATGGTTACGACATCAATGTTATGGTCATCTAAATTTTCAAAAATTAAATTTACTTCACAAGAAGCATATGGTGAGAGGACTTTCAGCAATTCAGGCAAAAGAAGAAGTTTGTTCAAGATGTGCACTTGACAAGCAATATCGAGATAGTTTTTCGATGAATAAATCTTGGAAGGCAAAATCTCCTCTAGAGCTTATGCATGTTGACATTTGTGGTGCTATGCAAGAGGAATATCTGGGTAAGCATCATTATTTTTTGACATTCATTGATGATTTTTCTCACCACATATGGATTTATTTTCTCAAGAAAACATTTGAAGCTTCTGAATGATTCAAAATTTTAAAGCTATGGCTAAAAAACAAAGTGGGTATTATCTCAAAATACTCAGAATAGATAGAGGGGGAGAATTCAATTCCAAAGAGTTTTCTAATTTTTTTAATAAAAATGGGATCAAGAGACAACTTAATACAGCCTATACCCCCAAGTAAAATGGTATTATAGAAAGAAAGAACCATACTATTATGGAAATGGCACAAAGTATGTTGCAGTCAAAAAATATTTCACATTATTATTTGAGAGAAGCAGTTGCAACAACAATATACATCTTGAATAGAATCCCCATAAAAGTAGTTCATAACATCATTCCAAAAGAATCTTGGAGTGGTCACAAGCCTTCAATGGATCATCTTCATGTATTTGTTTGTCCTGCATATGTTCATATTCTAGTTTAGAAGTAAAAGAAGTTGGATCCAAAATCTCAACATTATATCTTTATGGGATATTCTGATGCAGCTAAAGTGTACTAAATCTATAATCCTGACACAAATAAATGGATTATAAGAAAGGATGTGGTTTTTGATGAAGGGAGAGAATGGCAAAGGCAAAATGGTGAAAAACAAAAAACACCACCAATAATGATGGAAACAAAAGTTGGAAGTGTTCATCCTCTCCCTACAAGCTCAAGTGGAAGTTCAAGCCCCAATAGTAGCTCAAGTTCGATTTCTCCAAGCTCTGGTTGACTTGGTTCATCTGCTAGCACACTTTTAGGTTATAGTTCAAGTCCAACATCAAGTCCAAGCTCTTCAAGAAAGGCACAAAGTTTAAATGAAATTTATCAGAGGAGTAATATTAATCCAATTGCTAATTTTGCTTTGCAAAGTAAAATTCAAGTTGAACCCTCTATATATGAAGAGGCAGTAAAAGATACGATATGGATTGATGCTATGAATGATGAGATGCAAGCAATTGATAAAAATAATACATGGGAATTAGTGCAACTTCTAAAAGATAAATAGGTGATTGGTGAGCGGGCAGCGTGAGGGATTACAGAGGGCCTGATCTGTATACATAATGTTTTAACAAAAAATTATTTGTTTTATAATTATACTATATAGTGTAAAGATTAAATTTTTTCAATAAAATAAATTTAAAAAAAAAATTAAACTAAAAAATAAATATATATTAAGTATTTGTATCATTATTTATAATTTAATATTTGTAATTTTTTAAATATATATATATATATATATATATATATATATATATATAAGAGTTATCTAATATGTTTTTTTGAATTTAATATATTTATATTTAAATAGTTAGAAAAATTTGTTTTTGTTTAAAAGTAAGAGATTTTATGTTTTCATGGTCTATAAATTTTTTATACTAATGTTTTTGGAAACACTAACCTTTTTTTCCTTGATATTTTATATCACCAACTATGATTCATCATGATGTAAAAAAGACTTATGCTGATAGAGCCTAGTTGATTATTGAAAACATTGAGCTAAAATTAAAATAAAGTTTATCTAAATATATTAGTTTTAAATAAAAATTATAATAAAAATTAGACTCAATAATTTTAATGTAACTATATTTAATGTCGGTCCCGAAAATGATATTTAATATAAATGTTATAATCAAAGTCAAACTCAAAATTCTCTTCAGTGCATAATCATTTTTCTAATACTTTAAACGATAACACATGACCATATTATTTATTAGGAGTTAATTTAATTTCACACTTAGTTAATTATATCAAATTCCAATATTGTACTTAAATCATTTAAACTAAAACACTATAAATATTTAGTTAATTATATCAAATTCTAGTACCTATGTTTAAACGTGATTATATATATTATCATGCTTTCAATTTAAATAATTTGAGTTAGTCACTACAATTTGATAGAAGTAACTATATATTCTCATGCTTTTAATTTGAATAATCTAAATTAAGTACTAGAATTTGATTGAAATAACTAAATGTGAAGTTAGTTATATAATATTTAATTTAAATAATTTGAGTTAAGTATTGGAATTTGATATAATTAACTATATATCTTCAGGGTTTTAATTTAAATAGTTTTATTTAGGTAATGGAATTTGATAGATTTAGCTATATATTCTCAATATTTTAATTTAAATAATTTGAGTTGGGTACTGGACTTTGATAAAATTAACTAAATAAAAGCGCTGAGAGACACACCTAAATAGCTTGAACTAATGCGTTCAAGATATGATAAATGTAGACTCCATTTGAAATAAAATACTGAAACAAAATAGTTAGATCATTGAGCCACTAGAGAGATAGAGACAAAGATCCATAGAGTCCATTCTCTTGGATATATAAGAATGATGTATAATTAAACCTTTGAAAGCAAGTTTCTTCGACATAGCCCAAGCCATTCTCCAACCACTTGTAGTCAAGGGGTTAAGGAGACATTCAACCCATTGTCCTTTCCTGAACAATAAATTGGTAGAGCCATCATCAAGGATCAGAGTTTTAATCGACTGCTCTATAGTAAATTGATCTTTATACATAGGTTATACCATGTTAGAGATAACTTCATCCCCAAACATAAAAATGGTAGAAATTTTATGAATAGAAGATGGATTGCCAACAAAACCCATATTTGAAGCCAAATTTCCTACCAAAAATTAACCTTTAAAACTTGTAGAATAGAGTATAGTTTATGTTAAAGAGTATAGTTTCCATCAATAATATAGGTGCTTTCAATATAGTTTATGAATAATATTGTGATCACTTAATGAACAATTATTTTTGCATGACTATAGATGGTAGAGCTGATGTAATCAAAGCACCTTCCATGAATTATTCATGTGACACATTTTTGTAGACTTTATTACTTAGAATATGATCTTCTGCTTGTATAGTATATAGATATCTCAATTGGATGACATGTAGTTAGTATTGTAACTAAATTTGGTTAACATCAACTGCTTCATTTTGATCTAATGAAACTGGGTTTTCAATAGCCTATCAAGAGACTCAATGAGAGATGATAAATGATTTCATGATTAATACATAGAAATTAATATAAATGACACATTAGATATTTTTTAAAGGTGTTATATTGTTAAAAGATGAAGAGTGATTATTTTTTATCGGGATTTATTGAATGGATTAAGACCCAAAGAGCACTAGTAACCGTATTGACAAAGCATATCAATTCTTAAACTATTTTTTATAGATAAACCAATATTATATGTCGAAGGAGTAATATGCAAAAGCATAGTTAAACTAGTTATTATAAATAAACTAGTACATGCAAAAGAAGTCACATGTAGAAGCATTGGTAAACATGTGAAGGCTTCTTCATCATAGATTGAAGAACTGGTAAAAATGCAAAGTCTAATTTAGTATAACTATATGGAATAAAAGAAAAATAATATGGTCAACCCTAAAGATATCATAACTTAAGAGATTCAATTAGATGATAAAGGTATTTTAAGTCTTGAGGTTAGTCTTGCACTGAGTTATCTTGGTGAAACAAAGGTTTCTTCTCTGATGATGAGTCTAGAATAAGACTTCAAAGGTCATAAATTAAAAATGCCACATGCAATTATATCTAAAAACTCCACCAAGATAAACGCATTGTTAAATATTGAGAGTTCAACATGGTACAATAGTAACTTCTGATATTAAAATCTCTAATAACAAAAGAGTTTCAACATTTGACAAAAGATTGTAGGTCTTTAAAAAGTAAACACATACATCTTGTACCTCCAGACATCAAGAAATAAAGGAAACATATATTATGAGTTGATAAGAATGACATGCAAGGTATCCAATCATCAAAACTAAAATAAAAATGAAAAAAAAAAAAACATAAATTTTACATTCACTGAAAGAAATACTTGGGAAAATTTATAATATCAATGCTATGGTAATTGAATATTAGTAAAAACATAAGACAATTTCATTACATTCTAAAACTAAATTTTGTTAACCTTCTCTTTTCCCTTTCTCCAGCAAAAAATAATATTATAAGCTTTGTATCTCCTACAATCCTAGTTGGTTAGAATGACAAAGCATCAACTCCTCAATAGACATATAATAAAAAGAGGTGCATATGTATTAGAAAATCAAACAAAAAAATATAATCCTTACAAAACAAATTGAATAACATATGAAAATAGTTCAAAATGAATCCATAAGGGCTAGTAACCAATATATCCCATAATTGACTAAAATTGATAATCTAAAAAGCTAAACCACAAAATATTACAACACTAGAAAATCAACCCAAGTGTTAAAATGTATCAACCTATGCACCTTGATATGAAAATCCTCTTCCCCTAAAACTAATCTTTTTAAGTAATAATGCACAAATAGTACGTTATAAACATCCAAATCAAAATTAAAAAATAAGAATGAAAGGTCTTGAACCTAGCAGTGAAATTTTATGTATGTAAGATATTATTCATCTATAAGAATAAAATCCCATGAGAAATTATTAAAAATAACATGAAAAAATATCACCCTAAGATGGAGTATTGAGATATAGGGGCCTATTTCTACAATAGCTCTTATAAGTGCAAAATTGACCATAAGACCAATCATTTCATTTCATATTGGAATAACTATCAAATAAAATGAAACCTCCACTATCATAGAATCCCCTGCTCCTCCACAAAACCAAAAAAAATTATAAACCCATTATACATTTAAAAAATCCAAAGCATAAAAAATTTAACACAAAAAACACCATCTAAGGTATTCAACCCAGAGTATTCCAAATGGGCCTACAAACAAAGTATTGATGTTTTCATCAGACACATAAATTAGGCTTAATATATAGCTCAATATATGGTATTTTCTCAGATACCAAAAAAAAAGAATTTATGAATAGGGAAATGTCAAGGGGTCTTAGATAAATACCCTAAAAATGCCAACAACATAAAATTGAGTCTCTCACCTAGAACATTCAAAGGTAGAAACTTAAAAAAAAAACCCAGGTCAAAATACATAAAAGCTTAATCTACAAGGCCTTTTCAATAAACTAAAATTTAGAACTAAAATCAAGAAATAGTTGGAAGATATGTAGATCAAAATTTAAAAAACCAACTTCAATAACAACTTTTCAAAGTCAATCCCCTACAATGTTCAACATACTAACAATGCTCACATGTTCTATAAGGATGGTAACACTAAAAATTGATGTTGCTAACGAGAAAATAGATGGTAAGGGTTAATCCTTACCACCATAACTTAATTCATGCCTAATTTATTTCAATATTTTAAGGAGAAAAGAGATGTGTATTATTTATATCGTTAAAGAGTGTTGAATTAAATTAGGTCTAAATTATTTATATCTATTTAATTCAATACACACCATCTCTTTTCTCCTTAAAATCATGCACACTCTTACCATGCATTATTTATATCTATAATGCACAGTCAATTTAAATAATGCACATCTCTTTTCCCACCATAACTTAATTCACACACAACTTAATTTAAATGGATATAAATAATGCACACCCAATTTAATTCAACACTCCTTAACTAGATCTATTTATTGTTCAAGTTGTGGCCAAAAGAGGTTCCACTAGACCCATCAATAACTATTGCATGTGTAATTAAATTTTAGAAAAGGCTCTTCTATTTCAAGAAACTATGATAAAATAACTATATTTTTATACAAAATTCACATTCACTAAAAACAACTCTAATAGGGGGAAGATAGTGATAATATAATTAAATTTTATCAAGATTCATAATGAAAGGCATATATTATTTTTTGATAATAGTCAAAATTTTATTTAAAAGGCAAGGTTGACCATTAAATTTTAGACCTACATTTAAATAAAACACACTCTAATTAATTAAGAACATTTGTAGAGGGAGAGTGAGTGTAAAATTAAGTCATTTGACAATTTATTTTGATTTCATTAGGGCTCCATGTCTATTGTGTATCTCAAATAAATGATATAATGACACTATTGAGGAGATGTGATGTTGAGGTCTAGAAGTCTATCTTGTATCTTCTATTTTTCCATGCTATGAATTGCATTGAAAAATGTGACATTTTATTAGAAAATACATAGGGAATAATCATTTTTAGGTATAATTTGGTATCTATCAGAGCTCTCAACCATAATTTGTTATGGCAATGTTTTTTATCTTGGGACACTTGCATGCAAAAATGAACCAAAAAAATGTGATTATTTTTTTACAGTTACTTTCAAACATTCTATTATTTAGGTTGTTATAATGATATACATAATCTAGGATATTTGAATGGGATTTATTGACCATATTAAATTTTTAGTGTCAAAAAACTTTGTACATTATTTATCTATTCTAAATTGATTACAGATGTGTTACATAATGAATTTATGGCCAAAGAGCATGGCAATTGGTCCATCCCATATTGAGCCCTCCACAAGTGGGATCAATAATTCAAAAACACCCAAAAATATTTTCATTGTAAAACTAAGCTAACTTGGCCATACATCTAGATCGTGCATCTATTAAATTAATTTTAGTTCACAACCTAGGACAAAGCCACACACAAGTCCAACATAGTGATAAAATCATAAACAAATTCATCTACTCAACTTAACCTAAATACATTTCATTAATGACAAAACATTATCTTTAAAACCATCTTCCTTATCTATGAAGACCTCTTGATGACTAAAATGTTCGTCATTAAATTTACCTCAGTGAGTGTTTTATGTGCCTCATATATTACCCCACTTAAACTCCACAACACCCACATCAAAAAATTCACATGGTGAAAACTTTCAAGGTGAGATGAGTATTACTTGTAAGGGGAAATGATAAGGTATCTCAAGTTATGTCATATACCAGACCTAGATTCATGATAGTTATTGGATTTACATCATCAACACCCATTGCAAAGAGTTTCACAGCTTGCCAAGTGGTAGCATATTTGATTGGTTGTTTCTTATTGTCAAGGGTGGATAAGGATGTCATGAGACCTGATTTGATTTTAGTAATATTATTAGAGATATATATTGCACCCTATATAGGTAAGGGATTATTAAAGACCTATACCCAAATCTATATCAACATAAGAATGACACTAGGGTGTGGGTATCCTATAATGGGGTCAGACCTTTAGGATTTTTAATGAGTCTAGCTCCATTAATGCATCATTTTAGCTCATTCATACTACTAAAACCCACTAATGACCATAGAGAGAGAGAGAGAGAGAGAGAGAGAGAGAGAGAGAGAGAGAGAGAGAGAGAGAGAGAGAGAGAGAGAGAGAGAGAGAGAGAGAGAGAGAGGTAAACCTAAGCTAACCATGGTGATGCACCTAAATAATGGTTGATCCACTTTATTTAAACTCTTGAACACTAATGAAATGAGTAAAAGACTAGATTTAGGACTCCAAGTAGCTATCATACATCAATATTTCATGCAGAGGTCCACCAAATGATCAAAAATTAAGGGAACTAATGGAGAGGTTTAATTGTAAACACTAACCAATTGATGTATCCATATGTGGCCTTCGATCAAAATATATTTGAAAACTAAACATGGCCTACATAACAAGATCAACTAGTAACTATGTGAGATTAAGACTTGACAAGGGAGAGAATTATACCACATATGAAAATCAAATCGACATATACACACCATACCAGAATAATGAAATCTAAAAAAAGTCTTGTATTCATCTCAAGAGGTTACAAGCTCCATCTTGGTAGTGTTTATTCTCTAATTTTTAGAATTTCTCCTAAATTTGTAAAACTTGTAAAAAATCACCAATTCATTAAAAGGGTGTGGAACATGAGGGAAGACACAATAGCATAAGCCCTAGCAACAAATAGCATACTAACAATAGAAATCTTAGTCTTAGCCACAAAAATATCAACAACAATATCATGGGAAATAATAGGGGAGGACCCTGTTATAGTTTCAATGGTAGCAGGGGATCCAATAGTCCCAATAGTTGTAGTAGTAGTGGAGTTCCCAATAGTAGTCTCAAAATCATTAGAAATAGCAATGGAAGACCCTATAGTAGTCCCAATAGTAGAAGAGTCATACAGTGGGATCAATAATTCAAAAACACCCAAAAACATTTTCATTGTAAAACTAAGCTAACTTGGCCATACATCTAGATCATGCATCTATTAGATTAATTTTAGTTCACAACCTAGGACAAAGCCACACACAAGTCAAACTTAGTGATAAAATCATATCCAAATTCATCTACTCAATTTAACCTAAATACATTTCATTAATGACAAAATATTATCTTTAAAACGATCTTCCTTATCTATGAAGACCTCTTGATCACTAAAATGTTCCTCATTAAATTTACCTAAGTGAGTGTTTTATGTGCCTCATATATTACCCCACTTAAACTCCACAACACCCACATCAAAAAGGTCACATGGTGAAAAATTTCAAGGTGAGATGAGTATTACTTGTAAGGGGAAAAGATAAGGTATCTCAAGTGATATCATATACTAGACCTAGATTCATGATAGTTATTGGATTTACATCATCAACACCCATTGCAAAGAGTTTCACAGCTTGCCAAGGGGTAACATATTTGATTGGTTGTTTCTTATTGTCAAG
Source organism: Torreya grandis (assembly GCA_037957365.1). NCBI lineage: Eukaryota > Viridiplantae > Streptophyta > Pinopsida > Cupressales > Taxaceae > Torreya > Torreya grandis. The sequence continues at coordinate 401,420 of JARHVA010007208.1, read as the reverse complement.
GGTGGATAAGGATGTCATGAGACCTGATTTGATTTTAGTAATATTATTAGAGATCTAGACTGCACCCTATATAGGTAAGGGATTATTAAATACCTCTACCCAAATCTATATCAACATAAGAATGACACTAGGGTGTGGGTATCCTATAATGGGGTCAGACTTCTAGGATTTTTAATGAGTCTAGCACCATTGATGCATCATTTTAGCTCATTCATACTACTAAAACCCACTAATGACCAGAGAGAGAGAGAGAGAGAGAGAGAGAGAGAGAGAGAGAGAGAGAGAGAGAGAGAGAGAGAGAGAGAGAGAGAGAGAGAGAGAGAGATAAACCTAAGCTAACAATGGTGATGAACCTAAATAATGGTTGATCCACTTTATTTGAACTCTTAAACACTAATGAAATGAGTAAAAGACTAGATCTAGGACTCCAAGTAGCTATCATACATCAGTATTTCATGCAGAGGTCCACCAAATGATCAAAAATTAAGGGAACTAATGGAGAGGTTTAATTAAAAACACTAACCAATTGATGTATCCATATGTGGTCTTCGATCACAATATATTTGAACACTAAACATGGCCTACATAACAAGATCAACTAGTAACTATGTGAGATTAAGACTTGACAAGGGAGAGGATTATACCACATATGAAAATCAAATTGACATATACACATTATACCAGAATAATGAAATCTAAAAAAAGTTTTGTATTCATCTCAAGAGGTTACAAGCTCCATCTTGGTAGTGTTTAGTCATGCCCAAGAGAGGGATCAAAGAGATCAAATTTTTGGCTCAAAATCCTCTATATATAGCAAAAAGGGAGAGAGAGAATGGAACCTTGTGTAGGAGATTGCAAAAATTATCTTAGTCATGAGGTGATAGCTCATTGATTACTTTTCTTGCCCATGCATGCCTCTAATGAACTAACCTTTATCAACAAATAGACCTCAACTTGATCTAATAGTCTTTGAGGTCCTCTTATTGGCAACAAGATCCAATTAGAAGACAAGGGTTTATTCTATATGATGATGAAGTTTGTTTGAGTGGAATCAATACCCTTAACTACTTCTCCAACTACCAGCTCACCACCTTGGGATGATAAGCCTGTTTAACATGTTCATGAAGATCAAATCCTTATATCCTAAAACTAATAGTGTCATGCCATAAATAGTGATTAGTACTTGCTTTATTGAGGATGGGGATACATTGATAGATGAGACCCTTTGCATTAATCACAAATCCACTCCATTTCCATCTTCAGATCATAGGTCCATTCTATAGGTCAAAAAATAATCTAAGACTATTGGTTTTCCTATAGACATCATATTGATGCTGACCTACAGACTACATAGCTCCTTTTCTAGATCCAAATAGGTCCAAAATAGGCCCATTCCATCTCCTACATATTCTCAATAGTACCATTTGATCTTAACATATCTTTTATTGTTCAAATCTAGATCATGCTCAATTTTGGTTCCATCCATATATGCTTGTCTTGGTTGAAAACTATCTATTTGACTTTCATCAAAAGTGTCCTAGGCCATAATTTTATTAATTTACTATTGAAATCAACTTGTATAGTGACCCTATTACTCATATTATATGAGCAATCTTAGAAGCATGATAAGATGCGGTTCATCAATATTATATTAATTTAAACGTGCTCATACCACATGTCAACCATGCATTCATTCTTAGGATCTGCTGACTCTTTAACTTACTCATGTATGGTTGACATTGAGTCTATGATTGAACATGAGCCATTGATCTACCTGGGCCCATTAACCTATATTTGCATGCTCATCATTAGATTCGATCTCAACACCTAAGATTTAGACACTTGTGAAGATTGCACTTAGTTGGGGACCCCTTTGATGATTTTTTAATGTAAATTACTATTTCATGAGTCCCAAATTTGATGTTTGTATAACCATTTTTGATGTCTACATGAACATATTTGATGTCTATCTAACCATCACTAGGATATTTAGACATCAACATTTATTTGTCATGGCTTGAATTTGACATTCATGCAATCATCACTTGAAGTCCATGGGAATGTCAATGACGTCTACATGACCATCAATCTATTGACCCCGATAGATGACTATTGAGATTTAACTTTGACACTTTTGTGAAATCCACTCTTCTAGATCATAAATTCCCTAGGCTATTTATTTTAGACAATTTATTGTACATTTGTTGTGGGCCTTATGCCTCAACCACTTTCTCTAAATGGGTTTATTTGTGGCTCTTTTTCATTAGATAAAATGTCTAGGGAAATTGTTGCAGAATAATTGCCCAAAAGAATTAAGTTTGCCTTATCATTGCCTTAGAAAATTTCTTACAGAGAAAATGTCCAATAGAATTCATGCCTTTAGGATTTATTCTTGTAGATAAAACTTCTGATAGAATGAGCCTATAGGGAAAATGTTGGGTATAATTTATCAGAAAAAATTTGGACTTAGCATTATTGGGGAATATTTTCTCCAAAATAAATTATTTCCTCAGGAATTTTGTATAAGAAACTTTGCTGAAAAAAATGATCTTTCATTATTGTTGTATTTCCCACTTTGCTGAAGAGTGGCCATTCAATAAAATTGTTTGAATAACTTTCCAAAAATAAATGACCCTTAGTATTTTACTACGGATAAAATGTCTAAAAGAATTTGTCTTCAGGCCTTTTGTTTCAGATAAAATGTCTAAAACAATTCTTGATGCTTAGCTAAAAAATCAAAACAAATTTCTTGAAAGAATGAACACTTAGTCAAATGAACTTGAAATGATTTCTTCAAAGGAACTAACACTTAGCCATTTCCCAAGTATCAAATGATCTTTTAAGCTGCAAGCTCTTTTGGACATGTTCTTGGAAATACTCAAAAATCATGAAGGAATGCTAGTATTTTTTAATTCACAACCTCAGACCCCCTTTGCTAATATTTTGATCCATTACCTCATTAGGAACTTTTCTCATTTTCTCTGTCTAGGCAAAAGCTTGGTATGTGGGCCAAAATGGCCAAAAAAGATTTCATGTTTGATGTGTATCTCAAATAAATAATGTAATGCTTTAATGTGGGGATAAGATATTGGGGTCTAAAATTCCATTTTGTATTTTCAATTCTTCCATGATACTTATTTCCTTAATTGTTCATTTTCTGTGACCTTTAACTACATTTTCATAATGTATCAAAGAATTAAAAGTTTTATATTTATGGCTTCCACAGCCCACAGTTATTTATAGATATAGATGTCTAGTGAAAGTCAAAAATATTTATTGGTATCAATTTTTAGGATCACACTATGTGATTTGGTATTAAAGATATGAAAATAAAAATTGATCATAGTTGTTTCAATAAGTTAATTTTTCAAAGGTTTCTACATTGTTCATTTATTTTGTTTACAATTATATTTTGGTTAAGTCCTAAGTAAACTAGACTTAATAGAAATTTAAAGTTTTTGAGATTTGAATTTTATCATTTGGAGAGATTTAATGCTTCCATAGTCATTATTAATTTATTTCCAAAAAAATCTATGAAATTTTTTTTGGTGTAATTATTTATAGTGCATCTCTAATGCCTAATGTTATTGGATGGAAAATAGGAGTCCATGAATTGATTTATTTTCCATATTTTTGCAACTCATTTTTACATAATGAGAAATATGAATATTTATAATCATACACTAGATGGTCCATATCGTACACCAAAAATAGATTTAATACATCTATTTGGATTTACATGACCTCTACTAATATCCAAAGGGTATGTATCATGTAGGGTGGTGGCATATTTGATTGGTCATTTTTTAAATTTTCAAGGGTGGATGAGGATGTAATGCTAGTTGATTTGATTACAATATGGATTCACATTTGATGTGCATATCAAATTACCTTCATAATGGAGTTGATATTGGGACAAGACATTGAGGTCCCATATTCTATCTTTTAGCTTCTATTCATTCATGATGTCAATATACTAACACTTGAGAAAATACAACTTGTTTAATAAAATGCATAAATTCCATACTAAACCCATTAGAAGAAAGGGAAACACATGAAAATAGTGAAATATTTAAGGGTTATATGATTGGTGATGGTGAGGGGAAATGACAAGGTATTTGAAATCATATCATAAACCATAAGGTCCATATTATACACCAGACCTAGATTCAAGGTACTGCTTTGATTTGCATAACCAACACCCATTTCAAAGTAGTTTCTAGGTTGTAAGGTGGTGACATGTTTGATTGGTTTTTATATTATCAAGGATGGATATATAAACAAGGCTCCACATCTATTATATATCTCAAATTAATGATGTAATGACACTAATACGGTGAGAAAACTTTGAGGTCTTAGATTCTATCTTGTAGGTTTAATTTGTTCATACTATAGATTACATTGATAGATGTGACATTTCATTAGAAAATCCTTAGTTACTATTTGTCTCAATATATAATTTTCTATATGTCAAAGCTGTTGACCATAAGTTGACATGGAAATGTTTTTGCTCATGACACATACACACAAATAAGAACCAAAAAATGTGATTAACCTTTTTGAAATTACTTTAAATCATTTTATTATGTTGATTGTTACATTGACAAATTGTCCTAGTCATTTGAGTGGGATTTATTGACCATATTAATTTTTTCATGTAAATAAAACTTGTGTATTTTTTTTATCTATTGTAAATCAATTATTGATGGATACATAGAAAATCTATATCCAAAGAGTGTGGCATTGGATAAATCCCCCATTGAACCCTTTAAATATAGGAATACTAATTTAAAGACACACACATTATGCCTCAATCCAAAACTAACCCAACTTGGACGTACATTTATATCCCGCATCCATTGCATCGATGTTAGTTCCTAACTTGGTCTAGAGCAACATGTATGAGTTAGATTTACAACTTGAGTCACATCCCAACTCAATTAATTAACTCAACTTATATTCACTATGTAAACCCTAAAATTCACTCCTTATAGTCATCTGCCTCAGCTAGAGAGACCTCTTGCTCCCTAGGAAGTGTCTCGTGCAACTTCCCTAAATGAGGGTTTCTAACCCCTCATATACTTCCCTAGTTAAACTATGTTACTCTAACTACACCAATTTGGCCTATTTTTAAGTCTCACATAGAAACACTAGCATCACACACTATGACAAAGCTTTGCACATTGCTCACACTGATCCTCTAACTATTGTCTACCTTATTCATTCTCTATCACCCATTGGCACTAGTTCAGTTTTTAGAGTTATTTGGAAGTTATTATACTAGTTAGTGCATCTTTAAACCTACAAAAGTTTATAGTTGTTCGCATCACAATGCCTTATATGCTCTATTATCTATCTCTAGATTCACCTATGGCCTAAATTTATTCCTGACTAGTCACCTCAATACTTTACATAATCCATACTATAACTAGTTACATCTCTCTTAGTTATGTTTGATTTAACATTGACCTTTTCCCTCCATGAAACCTCATGTTATCTTGATCTAAGTAACTTCACAAGTACATCTATATTCAATCATGCAAAACTCACATCTCAAGTGTTTCACAATTTAAGAAGCCTTCAGTCATCCAATCCCTATTTTGGGTAGGTTTCATTACCCTTCTCATTGATCCACAATCTCTAATCTATCATAAAACCAAATGGCTTGCTCCTCACATTTACACTATCTATTGAATTCCCATACCATTGACTTACACATGTTGAGGTGATATTTATTTTATTATGCATAATTAATGTTATATATTTTATATTATTATTGTGTTTATATCATATTATTGTTAATTATTACTATGATATCATAAACCTTCGACAAATTTTTTAAAAGATGAACAACACAATTAATGTGGCCACCAATATGAAATAAATTATTCTTATGATTTATCATGGGACTAATGATTACTTCCAACTTTGACATTGACCTACTCATATCTTCCATCATTAGCCCCATTTTCTCCAATATAATTGCTAAATCCCTAAACCTTTCTATTTTTTCATACAATTACTTTTTTTTTTCAAACAATAATATGATAATGTAATCTCTACTATCACTTTTTACCATCTCCCATGATTTTTTTTGTATCTTTTGATTATCCTCAAATCTCAATGTTCTTGGAAGTTAAATGACATAGTTTATTTATTTCACGTCTCAATTTGTCTGTAGACCTAATAACCTATTGATTTATCAATTTTTATTGTTATTATTTGGTTAATTACTATTTTGGTTTAGCTGGATTACATATACTGAGATATGGATAGTTATATGTTGATTAATTTACATGATTGTTCAATATAGAGTTAATTGTACTTGCATGCTATGTACATGATGATCATGTTTGTTTAGTTTATTTCATTAGTATATTATGGATTTTACATTATTTTAGGATAACTACATTATTATGAGGTATATGTATGATATATCCTTCACCCATAGTTTGAAGAGGGAAGGAATCATTGAAGAGGGTGGCATAGATGGAGGCATTGGGGGATGACAGACTAAAAATAAGGACCTGCACATGCCACAAATAGATAATATGATGCTATACTCATTGTTTGATATGATATTTTAGTTATAATCATGATTTTTATGATTGAATATGGTTGTGTGTTACATTATGATGTCATACTTAGCTTATCTCATGTGATGGTGTTGTTATAATGAGTGATTGGAATCCATGTTTGTCTTTATTATGACTTGTTACTATCTATGATATAATTTAATGTCTTCAAAATGGTCATGTATTAATAAATTTATTTATTGGTAAGATGAACTCTATTACTTGTTTGATTGGTTTGTTAAGATGATTACTAATATCGTGTTTTGTCCATATTGATATTTGGAACCAATGCTGATACACATAATGCTTAGAAGGTTATTATTTTTAGTAATAGTAAATGACATTCATAGAATTCAACTGCACTGTTAAGTAATCATAGTGATTAAATTAATTTGGGAAGTCATTATGTTCGATTCATATTATAATGTTTGATTGACTTTTATAAAGTTGATGTTAAAAAGGTCAATTTCATTATTAATATTATTATGGAAATTGTAATGTTTTGAACAATTTTGGGAAAATTTATAACATTCCTAATATGTGAAGGAGATATTACCATGCATAAATTTTAAAATGAATTATCATTGTTTTAATTTGGAATGTTTGATATTAGGGCTAAGTTTTAACTAGGTTTTGACTTGTGTTATCAGTGATTATGCTAAACAAAAACTTCATTTTGGTTTTGATTGGAGAAAAAACTTAGTTTTAATTAGTATAGTGTGATTTAAGGTTTGCATGAGAGGCTTCTTCACTAGGCTTGTAATGAGCACATGAATTCATAGAAGAGAAAGTTGATTTTTTTGTTAGCATGCAAATGGATAAAGGGACAAGGAGATACCTAAAGGGGAATGAAATTTAGGGGTAGAAATAAAAAATGGAGATTTTAACAAGGGTTTGGAATAAATCTTACAAGTTTATATCATTTGAACATCTTTGACATGTAAGTTATGTTATTTAAATTTATAGAATAGTATGGATTAATATAAGGGTTTTTTGTTTGTTTCATTATTACAAAATTTAGGAAAATAACTAGGGATAAATGCTTGGTCCTATGGTTGGATCGTCCATCCATAGAACCAATCATATAACCATGAAACCCTAAGTTATCAGTGGCCATTTTAACTATTTAATCATGAGTTTTTTGTATAAAATTTTTTGGGTGTTTTTTGGGTTAAATAAACCCTAAGTTAAGTTTGAGATTAGAATTTGACTAACAACTGAGTTATGTTTATAGAATTTACTTTGGGTTATATTCAATTATTTGAGTATATATTGAAATATTTCATTCAATATATAAAATACTGGTTTATTTTCTTAATAGGTTAAGTATTAAACCTAAATTCTAAAAAATGTTTTGAATAGTAATGTATCATAACTAGGTTAATTTCATAAACCACTAAATCTGGGTACGACTATGTATGTTTGACCTATGATGATTAATATAATGTCAAGTTTTGATTATTTTCATAATTGATGCACATGAATGTATGTCTATATACATAGATATATGCATGTAATAAATGAGTCCTTTAAGGACCTATGACATGAATATAGTGGTAAGTGCACCAACTTGGGGGATAAAAAAGGGCCCACCCATGGACATGATTTTTCTAAAATTTTAGAAATGTGAACTTCTGCAGATAATTAGAGACAACTAAACTCAAAATGTATCATTTCGAGTCTAGTTTCTTTTTTTTTTTTTTTGCAAAATGGTTTAGTATAAATAGGTAAAACATATAAAATTTAAAGAGAACCTCCTGTTTGTTTTAATAAAATTTCAATTATACCATTCTATGTGACCCACTACTTTTTGAACATTGTTAAATATTGTTAGAAACACTTTGGTGGATAGTTAGATAAGATATTCTAGTATGTTACAAAAAAAAATTTATATTTTTTTCCTGAATATTTTTTTATTAATTTCAAAATTAAGTATATCCTTTAAAAAAAAATAAAAAATGGATATCCGGCTATACAACCCACTCTAATCACATCAAAAAAAGCAAAAGTTGATTTTTTAAAAATGTGTGTAGAATTAGGCCTAGTTTGTTACAATGTAATTTTTTTTTGCACTTGTGTCTATTAAAAACTAATTAGATAAACATGAATAGGCATGTATTGGTGAGGCATGTAAAGGACTAAAAAATGTGTTGATAGAAATAAATATAGTTTGAACCTTTAAAATAGCCCAAAAATTATAAAAAGCATACATTTAGAAATAGGACAACTTGCTTGTCACAACGGTAATAAATTTTCAAATTTTGATGTTAAAATCCATAGTGTATTTGGTGATTGAATTTGAAATTTGTTGGTTTTTTTATAAAAATCTCAATCTTGACTATAGATGCATAGTCCCAAGCCTTTAGCTCATAAACCCAAGCTGTTTATAAGCACAAAGGCTTGGTTTTAAATTTAAATTAAAATAACACATACAAATTATATAATGTGCATGTGTTGTATGATTTTTATGCACTATATAACATAATAAATAATGTGTACAAATTATATAATGCATATGTGTTGTTCTAACATAAAATAAAACAAACAAATTTCATGTTTGTTATAGGGGAAAGGTCCCATTAGCTTTGGATAGTGAATTAAAGTTCCATAAAATTGAATTAGACTTCAAAAAATATATCCATTTCAATATGTCATCTTAAATACTTATAACTAAGGTTGCAAGGTCTAACACATTATACATTTGACAATATAACTGATTTTATCATGAGAGGTCATAAAATGCATTTTTAAGACCTATGATCAAAACTTAATCTTTAGAGTACCAATCATTGTGCATTAGAGAATCAATACTTGACTCTTACTTGTCAAGATGTGATTGGTTACTTTTAATTTTATAGAATAAATGTTGAACAAGTATTAGATATTACATATTCAACTTTTGGTGCACTTTAATATTTATATACACCAATATGTTTCGTTAATATAACATATGTTAATAAAATATTTGTTTGACAATTGAAACATGCACAACTATTAGGATCTTTCCCGTAGTAGGGAAATAATATACCTTACCACTTTACTTTCCTAAAATCATACTTGCCCTTAAATTTTATGTTTCTTATTGATATTACCCTACTTGCCTAAAATCTTATCTTACCTTTTTGTTGTTTCTTTGATATCTATGACTGGACCCCTTTATTTATAAATTTTTAACTAATTTTTTTAAGTGGCCAACCTGTTGAATTGGACTATGTAGTATAGATAATCTTGTGTGAGTAGAAATAAGAATTGAGCCCTTGGTATGATAGTGCATCTCTTGGATATCTATTTCAAGAATGTTATCTAATGGAGCCCAATACTTGAGAATCATACCTTGGATTGTCCCAAAAACATTCCTAAAATGTGTTTAATAAAGTCCCTTAAGTTTCCTCTAAGGTCACTTGGTGTATCTAATTCAATAGGTGCATTTTGAGGTCATAATTGAAAGTATAACAAGGCTCTTCTATTGTTACAATTATTCACTTGATTCCCCTAATGTATTCAAATACATTATTCCAAATTTTCCTTAAATTAAGATCTGTTGTGAAAATATAGTTAATCCTCCATTTTTTGCACCTCCTTTATTTACCCCTCCATTACACATGGGATAACCATCGACCACTCCATCATTTCCCACAATATTTGAAGAGCATATTTCACATGGGACTAGTCCTAGCCATAACATGGATGCAACAATCACAAGATAAAAAACAAGATAGACAACACTTGGAGCTTATCAATATTATAAATTTCTATACCTTACAATGTAATTGGGATGGTAAGATATGAAAGTAAGATGATGGGTACAATATATGTACATGTTTTTCTTAAATAATTTGGTCATGTTGGGTATGTGTTTTGTTTTCTATAATATGTGGTTGTAAGATTAATAAAATTGAAATGGTCACATATATCCATTAGTGATGATGTGGTTTTAAGATTTTTTAAGATGTCATACCTCTAGTGATGAATGTATAGCTTAGAAAATATCTAAATGCACTAGAGACATTGTTCAAAACCATTAAGGGATGGTGTAAATATGTGATTGACCAAGTATGACATATGTATGAGTTACCCTAACTCAAAATATATTAAACATATTCAAGATACATTAAACCTGTGATAATTTCCCCTAAATCTAAGACCTGCTTCCCCTCAAGGATGATGCTGAGCAAAGAGACCCAATAATTATTCATGTGGATGATGAACTCCTTACCTCATATAGATAGTTGATCAAAATTTAAAACCAACGTGTACCCCCTGATTGAAGGTTTCAATATTATATATATTTTTTACATATATATTCAATCATCTTTTTCATATTTCATTGTAATGAGCTTAAACCTTATGATGTGGACTGCAAGAAAGTAGTACATGTCTCAGAATTCTTACTTTAGCTTGGGATTTGAGATTAAGACTCATCCATTGTTCAATTATGTTCTCCCCTATGTGTAAGACTTAATATTAATGTATTTTGGGATCTAGAGGTAATTCAAGGTAGAGGGATATAAATAATTTGAGTACATACAAGTCAAAAATTGATAACATTTGGTGCTTGTTCAATTTGGATGAGATATTAAAGGGATCTACATGACAATTTTCGTATAATAATGGAAATTTGAAGGCTTACATCATGTGAACTATTTAATAGACATGAGTTTATTATATTAATGTCAATCTTTAAACATTATTGACTTATATGTATGTACAATAAATTTATGAATAGGCCTTAGTTGGATTTGTTGGCTTGGTGATGGAACATGTCTAAGTATCAAAGATGTGCATATTTTACAACTCTAACACTTATCTAGGTGTATTATACCTACACATGTGGAAATATTTGATTGGATTGGGTGTCTTGAGGTTATGACAAAAATAATGCTTCTAGGATAAGTGACAGTTAGATCTTTAACATAAATATATGTGTGTACAAGATACACATGTGCATGTATCTAATTAGATCAGGCCTCATAAGGATCTGATAGAGCTTCCTCATTCTTCTAAGACCTAATACCTCTAATAGTGAAAACACTTTCGAGCACATATAAGGTACATGTGGTGATATGTAATTAGATTTAGCATTGACAAATCTAAAAAATTTAGGACTTAGATTTATGCATTATATTGGGGATTTATGCATTATATTGAGCCTTATTTCATCATGTGATAGCCTAGTTACATCATATTGTATATTTATTACATCATCTGATAGTCTTCTTGCATCACATGATAGTCTTATTACATTACATGATAGTTTTATTGCATCATATTGAGCCTTATTGCATGATATGATAGTGTTATTATAGCATATGATAGTCTTATTATATCATTATATGGATTTATGCATCATATTATAGTCTTATTGAGTGTTATTTCATCATATTATAGTATTATAGTGGAAAAAATACATTGAATATGAGCCTTTTTACTTGTTTTTATAATATATACCTATACTTCAAAGAATGCATATGCATTATAGGAACATGTACGCATTATTATAATGCATACCCATTCCTATAATATGTATGTGTTCCTTAAAGTAAAATAAATCACTTTCCAATGTCTATTTTTATCCTTAATTGGGATTGTTATCCCCACAGACATTCCCTACGTACTCTGCATACTTTCTTGGTTGCATTTTTTTTTGGAACCCACAATTAAAGTACTTTCTTGGTTTATTTTGTCAAAATGGGATATGATTAAATTTTATGAAAGAGGAAAAAGTTGAATAATAAAACATCAGAGCAATTAAAAGAGTTGAGATAAAAATACAAGGTATGAATGCAAGCATTTTGTTCTGAACAAGGTACAAACACTAACCCTGATGAGCTAAATGCCTTTGATAATGAGGTAATTTAGAATAATAAATTAAATAATGATGAACATTATAATAATAAATTTAATTATGATGAAATTGATAATATAAAATTAGATAATGTTAGAAATTCACATTCAAAGTTTAATGCTTTTTATTATGTTCATGAAGAGCCTATACATGATACTTTACCCAAAAATAATGAACAAAATTTAATGGACTCAAATAATTATGAAATTAATAATGAAGAAAATTTCATAGAAACATATAATGAAGAAACAAACAATGAAGAAATTTTCATGGAAACATATAATGATTTTGAAACACCCTTTGAATGGATTCCAATAACAACAACACCTCCAAGAATTGTGCATAGAAAAGATAAGTACTTAATTGAAGTTGATAAAAATATTTTGAAACCAATGCATAACATAATGTCTCACCACCATTCAAGAAGATTAGCTAAAGAAATTTGTGATAGTTTCTTTCATAGATTACAGTATGATAGTCAAAGATGTCAATTATTTATTTCATTGATGAAATTGGTTAAGATGAAACCTATAATGTACAAATTAAAACTAGGAACATCTAACATGGATAATGAAAATGATGAAATTATTGAAAATATACATGATGCATATCATATTATAGGCCTGAAATCATGCAACAATGATTTTAATGTTTCACAATGTATAAGGACAACTTGTGCAGTAAGTTATGAAATGAGGAAAAAATAATTTATTTAAAAAATAAGTCAAACACTTGATATAAATATAAAAAAATTAATTAAATCAATTACAAGATGTTAAAGACTTAATGAACCCAATACGAAAGAGCTCTGGTCATTATCTAGTAGACTTTCATGAAAGGACAAGGCCATAGCTGATGTTTTGAAATGCTTGCAAAATTTTAGAAAGATAGTACAAGAGTTTTTACCAATGCAAGAGATGTAGTGGAAAAAAAATTTGGTTCTTATAATTGAGAACTGTATCTAAACTATTTCTTGGATATGAATCAAACATAGTTGTACTCTAAGTTTTCAAAAAAATATCCACAAATTGATATTAGTCAAAGACCTTTTGAGATGTCCAAACCTTTTTATGTAAAAATAAATCACACACACACCACTTATTGTAGGAAATATGTTGAGTTTTCAATGCACTATGATTTTGTTTACCATATTCATTATACTTTAAATACTACTAACATTTCAAGAGTGTGGCATAGAAGTTCTACCAAAATCAGCAAGGGAATTTATTTCAAATATTTTTTGTGAAAGACCAGATGGATAGTTATTTTATAAGAAATCATGTTTGGATGGAAATTTTAGAATTTATGAAGGATTACCAAAATTAAAAAAATGTATCCATGAGGAGTGTACAAGTATAATTGAATAGGAGTTAGTTGGTTTGAGAAAATACAAGTATGTGACTTATCAAGTAAAATATGGAAAATAATATAAAAAATGTGAGCTTGTTATGAAAGATATACCTATTTCAAAATTTATAGCAAATTCATGAATAAAATTGTTTATGAGTATATAAGGCATAGAAATAGGTCTAAATAGTTGGATGAACATTTCAAGCTAAGCAAGGACACATTCCCACTTGATTTTATTGTTTTAATAGTCAACTTTTATAAAAATTACACATTCAAACCACAAATGGATGTTTAATCATAATATCAAAACTCAACATAAATTTCTATATTCATTCATATAACATTCATGCATACACCTAATTGTATAAAAAAAGATAAAAAATATTAATGGATTACCATATCTATATCAATGATGCTTGATCACATTGTACAGAGTATGTACAAGGTTATTTTGATAAGTTCTATGAATACTTTACTCAGAGGAACATTATTTTCAAATGGCATTACATTTGGTCAGGCAATTACACATTACAATTTAAGAATTCATGGATGTTTTATTGGTTGAGAAGGATGCACGTTATCACTAGTGTAAAACATATTTGGAGTTTCACTGAAGCTAGCCATGGAAAAGGGGAGAATGATGGTTCTAGAGCATGTGTAAAAGGATCCATTACAAGGGAGGCGTTAAAATATGATAATGTTTCTAATTTGATTGATACAAAAATTATGGTTAACTAGTTTAATGAGAACATACATCATGGTACTCAATCAAATTCTACTATTCATACACATTTTTGGTTAATGGAGGAAAAATACTTGGAAAACTATGAAAATTGTATGAATATAATAGGTTCAAGTGAGATCCACTCATTTCATAGCTCAAATACAAGTCATGGACTATTCATATGCAATATTTGACATACTTTTGTTCTGCATGCATGGAATTTTTTTGTAATGAGTGTGAGTCATAAGAGTGGGTGGATGACTGGATTTCTAGAACTCTAATTCCAATTAACACATATAAGGTTGTACTAGTATTACAACATATATACATTGCATCCATACATGATTTTGACCAAATATATGATCTAATACTTCCAGGTAGAAAATTAATCTTTATGTACTATTTATTCTCATAATCTATCTTCATAATGTCATTAAAATTTGTTTTTTATGATGCAAAACATGTTTTTGTTGTTATTGAAGATAAGGAAAATTAATAGGTAACATATTACTACTTATGTTGTTGTGTAGATGGAAAAATAATTGACTTCCTCGGTCATAGATTGAGAAAACATTGATCATCCCACTGGGTCTCTAGTAGTCACTGGAACTTGGATTTGATGATATCCTTAAAACATGTAATTGTATGATTTTTTGAAGAATTTGAAACTTAGAAGAAGACTATATAGTATTCAAATTTAGTTCTTATAATAAATATTCAATTATAAAAATATCATGCGAGGCCAAGAAACAAGAATCTATGGAAAATTTATAAGTTAAACCATGAAGCTATTCTTGATACTATCAAGATTAGAGTAGATCCAAGTGGTTCATTATATTCAAATGCACAAGTACATTGACTTGTAAAATATATATGTAATTAATTTTACCAAATATTTTTGATTTTATAGGTAGTACATGCACAAATTTCATCTTTAAATACTTACTAACATTTTTTATAGGTTAGTGGTGTCAAATCATCTTCTACCTTCATGTGGTTGGCACTGTTAATATATTATTTTATATTCTTGAAGCTAAGAGAAGCTTATTAAAATTACTTATTTTTTCCATGATCCTGAATAATTGGTCATGACAGGTTTGTTTCTCCTTGTAGCCTTCCAAACACATTTGTTCTCAGTGTTTTCGTGCATCAAAGCAGTAGTGAAAATACACTTGTGGGTGGAAGTGAGTGTCTTGGTCATTATATAATGTGTAATTTTATTATATAAATGTTCTCAAAGTGATTTATTTTCTGTATCTATCAGTCTAAAAGGCAAAGTTGCTAGTTGGAGGTCAACAAGTTGTCTCTTCACTACCCAAAAGTTACATTTTAGGACCCTTTACTGCAACTTCTACAAAAAATTTCTATTAGAGATGCTTCAAACTAGATTCAAGGTGTAATTAGAGTAATTTTATATTCACACTAAATATATTATGGTTCCTCCATATGACTTGTAGTTTTTGTTTTATGCATGCCTGAAGTCAAGGTAAAAATTAACATATTTCTTGTATTGGGAAGGGTGTTCTTGAGCCCAAAATGGGAGTTAGGTTTATCGTCCAGGATAGATGGGAGGAAAGTAACCTAGTCCTAGATGTTATCTTCCCCTATGGACATGTTTTTAGTGATAATTTTCATCCAAAAAGTACCAAAAATTGAGTTTTTAGAACATAGCTTCAATTTTAACAACATTTATTGTCAGTGTTTCCATGCTCTAGAACAGTAGTGAAAATGCACTTGTAGGAGGAAGTGGGTGTCATGGTCATTTTAAAACATGTAATTTTCCTATTTAGACATTATTGAAGTGGTGTATTTGTACTTGCTGGTTCCATTGGTACGTTTGCTAGTTGGAGGTCAAGAAATTGTCTCTTAACTGCCAAAAAGTTGCATTTTAGGACTCTTTACTTCAACTTCTACCATGGCTTGATCTTAGAGGTGATTAAAAAAATATTAAATGCTAAATTAGAGGAATTTACCATACACATAATAAATCTTATGATTAATCCATACAACTTATAATTTTTGTTTTATGTATGCCTAAAGTTAGGCTTAAAATCAACATCTTTCTTATATTGGGAAGGACATTCTTGACCCCAAAATAGGTGGTGGGTTATAATCTAGGATATATGAGAGGATAAGAACATAATATTGGATGTTATCCAACCATTTTAATGTTTTATCAATGCCAAATTTCAGCCAACAAGCACCAAAAATTGAGTTCTCAGACTGTAGCTTCAACATTGACAATATTTGTTGTCAGTGTTTTCATGCTCCTGAACAGTAGTGAAAATTCCCTTATGGGTGGAAGTGGGTGTAATATTCATTTTATAACATGTAAATTCCCTATTTATACATGATTTAAGTGGTGGAATTACACTTGGTAGTCCTAAAGGTAAAGTTGATGTTTGGAGGTCAAGAAGTTGTCTCTTCACTAACAAAAATTTGTATTTTAGGACCCTTTATTGCAACTTCTACCACAGATTTCTCTTAGAAGTGATTTAAAATGTATTCTAGTTGCAATTAGAATAATTTTACACACATAAGGGATCTTAAAATTCCTCTATATGACTTATATTTTTGGTTTTATGTATGCTTGAAGTTAAGATAAAAATAATATTTCTTGTATTGGGAAGGGCATTCTTGAGCCCATAATGGGTAGTAGGTTTATCATCCAGACCAAATGGGAGAATAATAACCTAGTATTGGCTGTTATATACCCATTTAAATGTGTTATTAGTGCCATTTTTTAGTCAACAAGCACCAAAAATTGAGTTCTTGGACTATGGCTTCAACTTTGATAACATTTATTGTCAGTGTTTTTGTGCTCTAGAACAATAGTTAAAATGTACTTATAGGTAGAAGTGGGTATCATGGTCATTGAATAATATGTAATTTGCCTATTTATACTTACTCTATGTGATTGATTTACACCTACCAGTCCTAGAGTCAATGTTTCTAGTTAGAGGTCAAGAAGTTGTCTCTTCACTACCAAAAGGTTGCATTTTAGGACCCTTTACTGCAACTTCTAGCACAGATTGCTCTTAGAGGTGATTTAGACTAGATTCAAGGTATAATTATTGTAATATACCTTGAACATGAAGGATCTTATGGTTCCTCCATAATACCTAAATTTTTAGTGTTATGCATGCCTAAAGTTAAACTAAAAATCAACATCTTTCTTGTATTGGGAAGGGTGTTATTGAGCCCAAAATGGGTGGTGGGTTTGTCATCCAGGCTATATGGGAGGCTAAAAACCTAGTATTAGATGTTATCCTCCCCTTTGGATGTGTTGGTAGTGCCATTTTTTAGCCAAAAAGCACCAAAAATTGAGTTCTTGGACCTAAATTTTAACTTTGACAGTATTTGTTGTTAGTGTTTTCGTGCTCCAGAATAATAGTGAAAATGCACTTGCAAAGGAATTAGGTGTCACCATCATTGGAACACATTTAATTTACTTAGTTATAAGGGTTAAAAGTGATATATTTACACCTTCTAGTCTTGGAGGGAAAGTTTCTAGTTGAAGGTCAAGAATTTGTCTCTTTACTTTGAAAAAGTTCCATTATAGGACCCTTTATTATAACTTCTACCATGGATTTCTCTTACAGGTGCTTCAAACTATATTTGGGGTGAAGTTAGAGGTATTTATCACACACATGAGGGATATTATGGTTCTTCCATATGATTTACATTTTTGGTTTTATGCATGCCTGAAGTTAGGATTAAAGTTACTAGTTATAGGTAGAGGATATTATGGCATACATTTTGGTAATGATTTGAGCCTTTGAAACATTATATCATTAAAGATATAGATCTCTTGGTTAAAATAGGCCTAATGAGGCTTAGTGTGGGGGTTTATATCAAAACGAGTGATAAAATAAAATAATATTTAAGTGTTGTAACTTTGTGAGGAGTTGAAGGGTGATAGAGGGTGCCCTAAAGTGTTCTTACATCTTCAACAAAGGACATAGGTTAATCAAACAAAAGGAAAAATAGTGAAAAAGGGATACAAGCCTAGACAGAGTATTGTGACTTTAAGGTGTATTAGGAATGAAATAGAGTACTTTGTCACTTGAGAAGGGTTTATATAATTTCATATTTATCAGTAAATACCATCAATGTATTGAATTTGATTCTTAACATCTTAAACCAAGGACTGCTCATAGAGACCTAATGGGCTACATAGTTTGAAGGATAGTGAACACCCAAGGATAAGTATTGAAAATTGATGTGGGTTTGGAAACATGAAAGAGATTTGGGAAGGAATGTTTTTACCATTTAATACAATTCAATAATTTTTATTTTACTCTTGAGACCTAAAGTGGGATTTGGTCCTTGGAAGCCAAGAGGTTGTGCCTAGTCAAAACTAGTGAAGAGACTACAAGAAAGTTTGTGAATAAACTAATGTTGATCATTTTAAAGGTTTTATGAGTTTTTTTAGATGTCATGAGGATGTTTTAAATAAAATAATATTAGTGGGAAGGTCAAATTGGTCCTTTGGAGAGTATGTACAAGGCATGCAAAACCCTAGATTAGTAAGATTCATGTTTTTTCTCGAGATATAACCATGGGAATTTAATGAAACTTTGTAATATTTATCCTATATACATGTAATATGGGAATAAAAAGATTTTAACCTAATATTATATAATTTTTTATGGATTCTAGGATAGAGGGTTTGGAATAGGGCTAATTAGGCCTAAGTGAGGGTAGGCTAATGAAGGAAGTAATAATTAGAGGTGGAGTTGGGATATGAAATTTGACATAGACATGAAAAATAATAGAGTGTACCTATGAATTTCATTATAATCTCTTGATAAATCATAAATTTTTCATACAAGTAAAAATATAGTAAAAAAGGGTACAAGCCTTGAGAGAGCACTGTGTCTATAAGGTGTGAAATGTGACTATGCTATTTTTTGAGTACTTGAAGGGGGTTATACCATTTATGTTATGATAATATAAGACCATATGTGATAACAGGTTGAGATATTGAAACATAGACCAAGATTTCATCCTTGAGACCCAAATAAGGTGCGTAAGAAGAAACTAAAAGGAGATTGAGAGAAAGTTTGTGAATGAGACATGAATGGAATGAGGTAAATGATGTATGGCTAGAGGTAAATTCCATCAAGGAGGTGATACTAAGACTAAAAGTAATAAGTACTAGGTGTAATAAGATAAATTAAGCCCGAAGAGTTAAAAGAGGAGCTAGCTTATGAAATAAGATTTAAATCAAACCATAGCAAGTGAATGTCATCAGTTGGGTTTATAACTAGATAATGATGTTTTGTAGATTTCTCCTCCATACCTTTTCATCAACATATAAACATAATTCAAATGCAATCACTTATATTATTTATTTCTTATAAGGGTTTGATTTACAACATTATCCTGACAAGCTATTTTCAATCTCAAAACATATGTAATCCTTAAGTATACTTCAAAACTAATCATTTATAATACCCTAAAAACAAGTGATTAAAAAAATATTTCCTTCATTGGTTTTCTTAAAATTCATGTACAAAATAATAATTCCATGTATGAAATCCATATATAGGCATATAATATCAATAATACGTGCATTACCATATAGGCATACAAAAAATTACATTATGTCTAACAACATAGTATCTAATAAAAGGGGAATAAATCATATGCATATGCAAAATGCCAAAAATGAGTACATTACCATATAGGCATATAAAAAATTACATCATCTGCAACATCATAATCATCAAATAGTCTCCCTCTCTTCACCTTCTTCAAATAAGATCTCCTTGGGATGCCCTACCTACAGATGGAGATATTACAAATGCCTTGGATTGCTCCAAGGTTCAACTATGGGTACTATGTTAATAGCTCGCTTGTATTCAAACCTATTCAAACATAATTTTTTTTATAAAATTAAAAAGCATACATGAAAGTAATTTTTAAAACTCATGTTTTAACTTATAATAAAAAAAAATCATTTAAACATGTAATTATTGTAATCTCATGGTCCTCCTCTATTTTTCCATTGATGCTCGATTGGGTCAATGCCAATTTAAACTACAAAAGCAGGCATTTCAAATGATGAAGAAACATGAGGATCTATCGTAGTAGTCATCTAAATATGACTATCAAATGTCATATAATAGCCCTGTATAAAAAATACATTCGTGCATATAAGTTATGTTTGCCAAAGTATATATTAAATTTACTAAAATAAAAGTATTAATTTACAATTTAAAATTACAAGTTAATATACATACCTCGGTGAATGCCTATGCAGATGACATTGCAATAACAATGCCTGAGCTTGTCTCAACTTGCAATGATGGAGGAGTGTCCACCCTAGTCATCAATTGAACAAATAAGCTAATAATTAATAACTTGGGTATTTAATTCATTAAACAAGTTGCTAACAAACTTAGTCTTGCATAAGATATGAAAAAACATAATGAGGTCATGAGAAGCATGAATGTGACAAGTGGATATGTGCAATATGTGACTTGTAACACCACACTGAAGGCAAGAAATATTCGTTTCATGAGGGAGAATGATAATAAAATGAGGGATTTGAGTGAATTTTATGAGATTTAGTCATTGATTGCAAGTTAGGTGTTGAAACATCCCTGATATGTACCTATATATACTAGTTTGGATGCTTGTATAGATTTGTTGAGGTGTATTTCATATTTTGACATAATTACTTAGTCATTAGGCACAATTTTCTTAAGGTAATGACTTGGTATAGTTGAGGATAATATTATGAGTATTGGTGTGATAAAAAAAAATCCCTTAGAAATAGTCATTGTGATAAGAAAAGTAACCTATACAAGTGCTTATTGAGAAGTTGGTAAATTGAGTTTGAATCAGGTTAAGACACCTAGAGTGATACGTTTATTTTATGGGGGACATATATACTTGAGCCTTTTAAGAGTGCCTAAAACCTTATAAAATAGGTATCATCAAAATCTAAAGAAAAATATAAAAAATAGAACTAAATATTATACAGATAAAAGTGAGTGGACAATCTTCTTTACAAGTGCATGATTTTGGTTGCCATATAGGTGACATTAGGTTGATTATCTATCCCTAGATTACCCTATATTTTTTTAAGGGATGGTGTGTGTGTGTGTGTGTGTGTGTGTGTGTGTGTGTGTGTGTGTGTGTGTGTGTGTGTGTGTGTGTGTAGTGCAAGTAGCTTGAGGTCAACAAAGGGTGTTATGTCTTGTCAACACTCAATATTTATTTTAGGGGGACTTTCCTAATCTAAAAGGTGTTATATTATCATAGATTAAGCATGTCACTTGAGTGATGAAAGTACATGGATATAGATAGGATCTCTCCCCCAACTAGATATAGTAGGTCTTTGTGCCCCCTAAGTAGGTAGTGGCAACAAACTTCTCAGCCTCATTTATTTATATGGGGTTAAGTTCCCCTATTTGTATATGGTCATAAAGCTTATGCCATATACATATAGGCTATAGTTTATAGTTTATTCTCTCCCAAAAAACCAATGGGATATAATAGATACTCTCCCAACAAACTAGTGAAATTGACTAGGTACAATGGGATCAAGAGGCTATGCCATCTAAAATTATAACTCCATAGATAGATATGAAATTAATATGTTTGGATAGAATCAAGATGGGAATTAAATAGCTAGCTATGACCATTTTGGATATCTATCATAGAGATTGAACTGTTATATGTGATTAGGATAACAAGGAATAAAGTACCTAGCTATGAGGCCATTATTTAAAAGAAAGGAGTGGTTTTCATATTGATGAAGACATGATATGATTGATTGGTAAATTGATAGAAATATATTGTACCAAATAACCTTTATCAAATGAATTATGCGCACACACACACACGCACACACACGCGCGCACACACACACACACACACACACACACACACACACACACACACACACACACACACACACACACACACACACACACACACACACACACACAATCTTATTGATTAGGATTGACTCGCTATGGGAACTACATACAATGGGATATCAAGTAAATGTTCAGCTCACTATTTTGGTTATTGAAAGCATAGTGGATATGGAGGATGAGTTTATAACAAGTTATGCTAATCCATGTTAATATATAAAATAATAAAAAGTCCAACAAAATTATATTAGGTATTTTATATTTTCTCACACAAAATCTACCAATGATCCAATTAAGTTGTATGAATGTACATCTAGAGTATCTAATATTCACTTGAAATTTTACCTCTATAAATGTATATGGTGTCGTACTAACATAGATATATGTAGTAGGGGTTGGCCCATTACCTAGTTATGATTTCGAAGGTAACATTTCCTCTTAAAACACAAAAAAATACATATATTATTCAATTTAAAAATTTAAATTAATTTTTATCTTTTTAACTTTTAAATATAACTTAAAAATTTAACATTAAATTTATATAAAATATACCTACATGTGTGTAGAGACTCTTGATGTATCCAAACTAAATGTGTGTGCTAACAACTCATCAGTCAAGACCATATCCTCCATGTCCTTTGAAGCACCATTGTCATCATCTAAATGTCCAATGAATATAGAACTGCAACATCTGTATGGGTGGGCTCTAGTTCATCTACTAGTTGGAGTATCTCAAGCATGTATCTTTGAAAGTATACTCGCATGATGAAAAAGTGTATCAGTAAGCACACTAAGCACATGAAAAGTGTCTATCTCCATAACCTCTATCACCATATAGGGAATCTCTAGATGAAGTGGCTTTTGGGTAGGGATCATTGTAGTATGATTAGGTGCATGATGTGCACCTAGTTGATCCTATGTAGAGCCTTTCCGTTGACCCTAATATTCAACATAGTCAAAGTAGTTTAGAATTTGATTAAGGAAAAACTCATAATAGAGTTTCATTAAATAATACAAAGGGACCTCATAGTTATTATAAGGGGGATAGTCAAACACCATCCACCATCACTCCCAATAATTAGCTTTAATCAAATCATGTTGGCATTAGTGGATTGGGAAATGTTTGATCATTATGGGAAATGGGGAATTAGTGGTCAAGTTGATAAATAAGGCACAAATTTGATCTTTTGTTATATTTTTATTCTTCACCTCAGATACTGATAATTTTTCAGCATAATAATCCCTACAACTATCCCTATAGGACTTCCATCTATTAATTTGACTTGTTATCATGTCAACTTGATGTAATACTAGCTCTAGGTTATTGGCCAAATAGGTGCATTGGTGTTCATGGAAGTGGGATCCCTCATTCTCCTAATTATCTACTTAATTTTAATTTTGTTCTCCACTATGTGAGTAAGTATATCCTCCTAACTGCCTAGGGGATCTATTGGAACTATAGGAGGGTTAGGCAAAGGGTTAGGTGGAGGATTAAGTAGGGCTTTAGGAGGGTTGGGAGGAAGGTTATGTGGAGAATACTGACCTATTGGAGAAAAATAAAAAAATCAATCTATGTAATTAACATTCACAAAATATTTAAATTTTTTGATTTAATCTACAAAAAACCTACCTCTTCTTCAAGTGGCATCGTCGATCTTGTGAATGTAAGCCAAAAGGAAGATCTACAAGCCAAAATGCAAGCTAGAGGGGAAAAAGGAATTTTTGTAGGCCAAAACATGGCTATAAAGCACCAAAACATGAATGGGAAGTAAGAAAAAATGAGAGAGGTTGAGTTTTTTTTTTTTTTTTTTTTTATAATAGTTTTAAAAATGCATATGTATTATGTTTAGTTATAAGAATGTGTACATATTACTATAATGTGTATGCATTTATATACATAAACATAACTTGTATGCATTATGGCTAATGAATCCCCATCCATAACACATATGTTTTATAACAATAATGTGTACACATTACGTTATAATACATACATGTAGTGGGTTATGTCCATGGAATTGTCCCCCAAATCCATGCACATACACATAGATATATATTTGAGTAAAGGTTAATGTTGTTTTAATACATAGGTAATTGTATTATATTATGATTGTACTATATGAAAAATATATAGGTTGATTAACATGATGATATTATCATATTTAATATGTACATACTAGGACTAAGTATAATGACACATAATATTATGGAACTTGTATTGCATATGTGAATGAACTCTTTTCGGGTACCTAAATAACCCAATAAGTATAGATATAGTGGGTTAAATTTAAAAAACCTACAAGTCTTGAATGATTTAACTGATTATTTGAGTGGATGTATATATACCTAGCTACATCTAGGTTATCAATTTTTTATTTTCATATATAACTTTTTTATATTATTGTAGAACCTTATAAAAACTAGTTATAAAGACTGCCTAGATAAATAAAACTACATTGATTTAGTGTACTTATGTTATTCTCAACCATATTTTATATAGTCAGGTAGGTCTATATAGGACTATGTGTCTATTAAATAAATACTTCCATCTATCAAAATTATCACAATATAATAACGACTGAATTAATTTCAGACTACGCATATTTTGATAGTTTATGGAAGAATGCTTTAGTTTATTTAAGACAAGGCTTAGCCACTATAGTTTAGATTATGTTATTAAATGGAAGAGAAATTTGAAGAAATTATGTGTGTTTTTATATGTATAGTACATGTGAAACTCTTAATTCCAAAGATTGAATGTTGGTATATTAGGGGTATACTATGTACAAGCATACATACACAGTTTGTAGGACTATTTATGTGTTGTATATTCAAAATATTATTTTATCAAAGATAAAGTATGTTATATCTAAGAGATTAGGATATAAATATAAAAATAAGTATATCATGTATATATATATATATATATGTTTTATGTTATGAAATTGCCTGATATAAAATATATATAAGGGTGTATTTATCATATGAGTTATCAAGGCTAAGTTATAAGTGTGTATTAGTTTTAAGGAAATATTACTTGAGTGGTATTTTATATTAATACCAAAAAAAATATGTTTTATAGTACTCGATTATCTTATAAATGTGCTTTTAGTATTTGAAAGTAAATTATTAAGCTGTAAATTTATGTTATATGGATGGATGACATAATGTGTAACTTGCAATTTAATATATTTTTGTAACATGATTTTATGATATATTATTACCTAGATGTTATGATTTTATTAAGGACTATTTTGAAAACTATTTATAATTATAGTAATAAATTACTTGTTTTAGATTCATTACATTGCATTTGACAGACTACATGAATGTATTTGATATTCCATTATTTAGAAATTAATTATCTATTTATAAGAAATATTTTGTATGAATATATATATATATATATATACCAAATCTCACATTACTGACCCTAAATGAGTCATTTGATGGATTCCACTCATTTGATTACTGTCACTAATATGTAGATAAGGTGTAATCTAATTGAGTGGTTTATATGAAATTGACTAATCCTAGTGATCAATAACTATATGAAAACTTTTGCCAAAGTAGTGTTTATATTTAAACATTATCATTTCTTATATTTGATTTATTTTACATGTTTGTAGGATATCATGTTAGAATGGGTTTCTTTATGGTATACATAATGTATTAGTTATTTTAAATCACACTTGTTCTAGTTTGTCACTCTTGATTCTCTCACCATCATTATCTACCCATCCATGAAGGCAGCGCCAATCCCTAGTTGGGAGATTGTGTGGGGGATCAATGGTATATGGTTGATGTGGAAAATCAATTAGATGATGCTCTCCCTCCCCTTATCAATACTACACTAGAGACTACACATGATATTACTTATGAATATTATGAGTTTGTTAAAACTTGCATGCCTCATGGGGATTTGTATCTTTATATATTATCATTAAGACATTTATTATGCTAAGAATATACTTTCTATGCATATGTACAAATATATTAGTTGGTTATAATATTGTATCATCTATGACTAAATTTATAATACTACTTTTATTAATTAAATACAATTTTTATGTTTGTAATAAGCATTGTACCTATTCTTGATATTGATAATATGGTCATGATCATTAGCTAAATAGATTATCTATATGCCTTTGTATGGTTAGTTGATAGTAATGTATTTATTTAAATATCACTCTTGTAGGTTTCATTGTGATGGAATATGTTATTTTAATTTTTGTAATGAATTCAAAAAAAATTATGCTATTCTTGTAATAGTGGGGTTGTAACATTGTGGTATCAAATTTGAGGCTCAAACTCTAGAAATTAATGAGTCTGCTAACGCAAATGTATTCTTCTATTAATAAATAAAAATAATGTTTTGTAATAAAAATAGATATGAGGGAACCTAAAATGTTAACCCTCTAATAGATCCAAATCAGTTTGCTACTTAACAAAATATGAAGTTGGATCATATACTCATAGCCATGCATGAAATTAGGGACTGAATCATGGCCCTAGAATAGGAAGTACATGAACATGTTGAGAAGAATGTTTAGGAAGAACTTAAATAGAATCTTGATAATAAGGAAAATTCTCAAGACTAGAGATATGAAGAAGTGATACAAGATGTGAGAGCTTAAGTAGCTGCAAAGTTGATATGGGATATGATAAAAGTGAATCCACCCATGTTCGATGGATCTTTCTTGGGAGATGGAACTAAAGCATGGGTGATAGAGATGGAAAAATATTTTGACATATGAAATTACTCTAAAGTTAGAAAATCAGTATGGTGAATATATTATTTTATTGGTGAAGCAATAACTTAGTTGGAAAATAAGAAGATTGAGATGAACCTTGCCTCTACCACCACCACTTGGGAATAGTTTATGAAATTATTTACGTCAAGAAGACATCCATAATTATATTTTGATCAAAATATGATATATTTTTGAACATTAAGTAAGGAAACCTTTTTTTGAATGAATACTAGAGTAATTCATAATGATTCTAAAGTATGTACCTTAGTATCTGGTAGATCAGAGGTTCAAAATTAGGCAATTCATTATGGGATTAAAAGCCCAAATTGTTTGTGAGGTAGAGTACATGGGCCATCTATCATGGATTAGGTATTTGAGAAGGAAATAAAGCAAGAACAAAAGCTAAAATCTCTTGCTCAAGTAAGAGATAAGTTCAATAAAAATATTGGAAGTTCGAAACTAAGTTTTTAAAATAATAAATGCAAGAGTGGGGACTCCAAGATCTAGTTTAACAATAAGAATTCCAAGTTGAACAGTAGCTTGGGGAACAAAAAACTTAGAAAAGATTTCAAAGGATGTTTTAAAGGAATCCAATAGTGTGATAAGAAAGGGCTACCTAGATGTTGTTTAATTTATGTAGGTTAACATTATGCTCGAGAGTCTACTCAAGGTAAGTTGGATGGAAAGAACAAGGGTTTTGCTTCACAATAGGGAAATTTTTATCAATGAATTCATGTAGCTATTGAAAATCATAAAGTTGAATTCTAAGCTTCTTCAATTGAATTATCAGGGATTTTAATGGTCATCCAATTTTTATTTTGATGGACACTTGGGCTAAAGAATATTTTAGTTCTCCTAGAATGCTTAATAAATTCTCTATAAAATTTAGAGTTATGGAAAAAATATGGTCACTAAAATATGGGAATGAGTCAAAAGTCAAGGTTGATAAGTGTTTATTGGAAGCTAAGATCATGATACCTAAGTTCACCATAATATTAGATCTATATTATACACCATTAGGGTCATATGATGTGATCCTATGATTTATTTATCTTATAGTGCATAAATATAAGGTTAATTGTTATCTAAAGAAGGTTGAGTGTCAAGATGATTAGAGAAATTAGACATAATTTTAGGGTGAGTAAAGAGAGTTTAAGCTTAGGCAAATTTATACAATTCAACTTAATAAGGCTTAAAGGAAAGGATGTTAAGCATTTATTGTTAAAATAAATAAGGTGGAGTAATCTCAAGAACCATCCATAAATGATTATCCCTTTTAAATAACTTTTAAGATGTGTTTCAAGAGGAATATAGACCGGATTACAACCTAAGCATGGGTTTGATTTCTCAATTAACATCATACGTAGATCAAAACTTAAATCTAAGACACTATACATGATGACAACTACCGAATTGGATTAGTTGAAATCTCAACTACAGGAGTTGTTATCAAAAGGGTTGATTTGACCAAGTGTCAACATGGGGTGTACCAATGGTGTTAATCATGAATAAGGATGGTAATATTCACCTATGTATTGATTAAAGGATGTTAAAAAAATGCAAAAATCAAGAACATATATCTACTACCTCGCATTGACGATCTCTTTGATTGGATGCGATGGACAACAGTCTACTTTAAGATTCATATTAGAGTAGGATATCATCAACTCAAAATACGAGATGAGGATATTCCTAAAACAACATTCAAAACTTGGTATGGGCATTATGAGTTCACAATGTTACCTTTTAGGTTGATAAATGTTGTAGTAGCATTTATGAATCTCATGAATAGTGTATTCAAGAATTATCTAGATAGTTTACTGTTAATTTTTATAGATGACATCATCATATATTCTATGGAAGAGGAAGAACATCTTCACCATCTATAAGTGGTTCTACATCATTTGTGAAAGCACAAATTATATGGCAAGTTATCCCAGTATGCATTTTTCCAAAAGAAAGTACAATATTTGGGACATATTATCTCTACAAATAAAATTTCAATGGATTTGGTGAAGATAAGAGCCATAATAAAAGGGTCATTACCTAAAAATGTGTATGAGGTAATGATTTTTATGGGATTAATAGGATATTATAGGATATTTATTCCAAATTTGGGTAAGTACATGGAGTTAGGGGACAATTATGTGAACATTTTAAGTAACATGATCACGTTAATAAATAACATTATCATGTTATTTATTTAACATGATCATGTTATTTAAATAATGACTCAATAATTACCAATACATAATGAAATCGTATTAATGTATAACATGATCATGTTAATATATAATGTGATGTTATTATTTTAAAAATAATAATACGATCGCGTCACTATTATTTTACACATTAAATAAACAAATATGTAGATGGAACAAATGTAATTTAATATGTAACATGATCATTTTATCAGTAATGTGATCATGTTATTGATAATGCAATCACATTCTTATTTTGTATACGTAAAAGTATGTGGGAGTTACAGATGAAGGCAACATTATTTAAAAGCTTATATTTACTACTTTAAATGTTAAGAAATTAGGGTCATTCAACATCTAATAGATTTGGTCTTGTAGCTACACACCTTATGATATGGAAAATAGTTTTTCAAAATATAATATGGTTAGTACTTAGGCATTTTTAGGGTGTAAGTATTAAACCCAAGGATTTCATGACATAATTTTTGTAATTGATGTCCATTTTTGGTACAAATATAATCACTGTTTTTGGTTTTTATTCCTTCCAAATTGATTCCTAACATTTCTAAGAGTTAAGTATGTTTATCAAAATTAAAGCTTTCTAACCACTCACTTTGAAATTGATAAAAAATGGTATGATTGGGGTAGCATAGGTCACCTTTATGAACTTCACACATTAAATGACCACTTTGTGTTAATTCAACTTATTTGTCATCCCTCCCTCATCCCTAATCACTTTGTACTCATGTCTCATCACCCCTAATCACTCTCTCGTCTAATTTAATTATCCCTAATCATTGTCTCAGTGACCCTCACTTTCACTAGTCATATCTAATCACTTCCTCATCATCCCTAATTTCTCCCTCATTAAACCTCACTATCCCTAATCATTCATAATTACTCACTCATCATCTCTCATCGTCCATCATCACTAGCTTATTAACCCTCATCATCCATCATCATATTTAATCACTCCCTCATCATCCCTAATAACTCCCTCATTGGCTCTCACCATCCCTCGTCATCGCTAATCACTCCTTCATTATCTCTCACCATCCCTAATCATCACTTGATCATTCATAATCACTCACTCCTCATCCTTTATCATACATAATCAATACCTTATTGACCCTCACCATTATTCATCATTTATAATTTTTCCCTCATCATCTCTAATCACTCCCTCATTTACACTCACCATCCCTAATCACTAATTCATCACACCTCATCATCTCTAATCACTCATTCCTCATCCCTTATCACTTTTAATCACTCCATAATTAATCCTCACCATCCCTTATCATCTCTAATCACATCCTTATCCTCCCTAATCACTCCCTCATTAACCCTCAACATCCCTCATCATCTTTAATCACTCCCTCATCATCCCTAATCACTCCCTCATTGGCTTTCACCATCCCTCATCATCCCTAATCACTAACTCATTAACTCTCACCATCCCTAATCACTAACTCGTTAACACTCACCATCCCTAATCACTACATCATCATCCCTAATCACTCCCTCTTCATCCCTTATCATCCTTAATCACTCACTTATTGACCCTCACCATTATTAATCATTTTTAGTTGCTCCCTCATCATCCTTAATCAATCCTTCATTAACCTTCATCATCCCTCATCATCCCTAATCATGGATTCATCATACCTCATCATCTATAATCAATTATTCCTTATCCCTTATCATCTATAATCACTCCCTCATTAATCCTCACCATCCCAAATCATCCTTAATCACTCTCTCATCTTCCCTAATCACTCCCTCATTAACCCTCACCATCCCTCATAATCTCTACTGAATTCCTCATCATCCCTCCTCATCGTTAATCACTCCATCCATTACCTTGATGGTAGTATTTTTTTGGAATTTATTAATGTTAGGAGTTACAAGTGGAAAGTTGAGTGCTATCATAAAATTTAAGACATAGTGATAAAAATCATGTGGAGGAAAATTTAAAATGTAAATATTTAACACCTATGAAAATTATGGGCCTATTAAGAATGATGTAATTCATAATTGAAAACTTGCCAAAAAAATGAATTAAAAACACCATAGAACTAAAAATCGGTCATAAATACATGGGGATCACCAAGCTATGTGATTTCATGAAACCAATCAATTGCTTTCCATATGACGATATTTTATGGTCTGAATAATTACATTGAAGGCCATATATTTATATGTCTATTGATTAAGTTATCATACCAGAGAGTGGGAAATGATTTCAAATTATTAGAACAAGTAATCTAAGATTGGAAAGTGGTGCTTAGTTCATAAATTCAATATTCAATCTAATGAAGAGTGTCATACTATGTGCTCTCTACTTGCACATCTTGATAAGTGGGTATAAGTTATCTATCACTATAAAAGGGTAAGTAGATAGTAGATTATGAATCCAATGATATGGACAATACTAAAAATATCTCTACTTCCCCTAATAATAAATTATATGAACTAAAAATATTAATTAACTAATAAATGTAGATCAATGGTGAGAAAATACTCTTCATTATTTCCAATGGAAGTCAGAAGAATTTAATTTATCCTAAAGCATATTTTAAAAAATTGAAATTGAAATTTATACATCATCCATAATGATATGCTAGTGTGTGGTCTAGTGTAGGACTTGAGAAATGGATCACCTAGTAGTATCACTTGGTGTACAAAATCAAACTTTTCAAAAATACAATTATTTGTGACATCTCACCATTAGAGGTGTGCGATGTTTTACATGTGGTCAACCATATATTTACCATTTACATATAGTCTATGTAGAATATCCTTGAAATGTTGTGATAATTTATCATGATATGAAATACCATATACCATAGCTAGTTAATAAGCTTTTAGTCATTAGTGCCAAGATGTGCAAGAACCTTATAAATTCTAGTAATAATTATACTCTTGATGATAAGAATTAAATGTAATAACATCCTTATGTCACCATATAATAGTGTGGTTTATCCAACAATAACAAAGACAAAATAATTAAACCATAAACCATATGAATACAAAGATATATTTTAGTCACCTAAATAAGTTCCTACATAATGTACACTAAATAATATTATTGATTTTATCCCTTAACTACCTCTACTTCAAACCTCTTTATACAACATATCATTTCTAAATAATGAATAGATCAAGTGGTAGATCCATGAAATCATATATAATAGACACATCAAGCCAAATCATTATCTTATAGAACCCCAATTGTGTTTGTTCCAATGTTGTGAATCAATTAAAAAAATATTAACAATATTAAATTGAAGAACTATTAGCATCATTTAAACATTAAGCCATTTTTCTACCCTATCCATGGTGTAAAAGTATTTTCCAAAATTGATCTTATGTTTGGGTATCATCATATTTATGTTAAACCTATAGACATTTGAAATATAGTCTTAAAAAAAAAAGGAATGATTGACTGACTAGTCAGTTATGCCTTTGATATTAATTCATGTAATGAATTCATTAATTTCAAGATGTTGAATGACATCCTCAGGCCCTTTGTCTATTTAATTTATTTAATCTACTTGATGACATCTTAATATTTAAAGAACATGGGATGAATCTCTACACCATGATGAAATAATTTTCCACATTTTATAGAAACATATTTTTATGATAACATGAATAAATGTTCATTTTTCATGTAAGAGATAAAATATTTAGACACAGTACACATAGAAGGAGTGCATGTGTGAACCTGACCAAGATTTAAGTCATATAAGAATAGGAAACACTAAATAACTTTGTATCTAATTCAAAGATTCTCAAAATTAGAAAATTATACAAGAGATTTATGTTTAATTTTTGTTTTTTGAACCAAACTACCAAAGGTGAAACTGAATAAAGTTTCATCTAGTCAGTTGCAAAACAAAGATAATTTGATTAAATGAAATTTAGACTCTATTTTTTGTTAATACTTAGGTTAATTAAATATAAATTTGGAACATCATCCAATTCATTCAGTATTAAAATTGACTATCACAAATGGGTATTGACAGTACAAGTCCTAGAAAAGAGTTAATTTCTATTATAATGGATTAAACAACATATGATTGGAGTTAAAGATATCTTTAGATTATACACTTATGTTAAATGATGAGGGACCAATTAAGGATGTTGAGGGATGGTTAGGGTCAAGGATAGAATGATGAGGGATGATTAGGGATGGTGACAGTCAATGACGGAGTGATTAGTGATGATCATGAATGAATAAAAAATTATTAGAGATTATGAGGGATGAGGAAGGAGTGATTATGATGATGAGGGATGCTGATAATCAATGGAGTGATTAGGGATGAAGAGGTAGTGAATAGGGATGAAGAAGGGGTTGGGGATGATGAGTGATGAGGAAAGAGTGATTAGGGATGATGAAGGATGGAGAGGGAGTGATTAGGGATGATGAGGTATAGCAAGGGTCAATGGAGGAGTGATTATGGATGATAAAGGAGTGAATAAAGATGACTAGGGATAGTGAGGGTCAATGAGGGAGTGATTAGGGATAATGAGGAATGATGAGAGATTGATTAGGGGTAATGAAGGATGAGGAGAAAGTGATCAAGGATGAGGGAGGGATGATGAATAAGTGAAATTAACATAAACAGGACATTTTATGTGTGAAAATAATTGATATGACTTATAGTACCCTAATCACATCACTTTGGATCAATTTTAAAGTGAGTAGTTTCCAGACATAAATTTTGATAAACCTATGGATTTTTAAAAACTATTTTCCATGTTGTAAGGCCTACAATTGTGAGACCAACTCTATCAAATGCAGAGTGACCCTAACTTATTATATTTACTAAAATAAATTTAAAGTGTAAGAAAATAAATGTAATAATAGATATGTAAACTTATAATTAACATCTCAAGTAGTAAATATAAGCTTGTGGCCAAAGTTAACATCATGTGCAACTCCCACATGTTTTAGGGTGTTGATAATATATAATGTGATTGTGTTATTGAGCAATGTGATCATGTTATTAAATAACACAATCATGTTACTAGTATTAATAATATAATTGTGTTATTTTTATTTGGCTTTGAATCCCATTCCCACACCTTTTAGCTCGAGAATGGCATGGATTCTCAAGTGAAAGGATATGACTATCTATGTACAACCGCATTTTGAAAGGCATGAAAATAAACAATTAATTTCAACTTTGATTACTAAATACACTAAAATTTTCAAAATGAAAATAAAAAAACTTGATACCATCATGACAAGCACACTCTCATATTTCCAAATATATGATTTTTATAATTTTTATACTAATTTAAGGTTTCAAACTATGTCAATTTTTAGCAATGCCTTTTTTAGGCCACTACATAATGAAAGCATGTATTCATGTACATGTTCATGTAACTTGTCTTTCATTGATCCAATTAAAAAAAAGTTATATGGTAACCAACTAGCCTAATTCTACACAATTATAAAAAATGATTTCTATTTTATGTAGGTATTTAGTCATCTCACATGGATGGCTATCCATTTTTTTGTCAATTTTTAGGATCTATTTACTTGAAAAATTCATAAAAACAAAAATATGCATTGAAAAAATATAAAAAAATATAGGTAACCTATTATAAGATATTATCTAAATATTCCGCAAACGAGTTTAGATAATATTAAATGCTATTCAAAAAATGGTGCACAACACAGCCGTCTATCTACTATGTTTTCTAAAAAATTGGAGTTACTCTTCAAATTTTAAATTTTGGCCTAGTTATAATTAACAATTTTTAAAAATAATTAATGTTTTTGAAACTAGATTTGAAATTCTACATTTCATGTTCTAACACTATCTTCAAATTTGGAGTGTAGATATCTCAAATTATCTATAGATGTTCAGATTTTTTATATTTCAAAAAAATCATGTCAATGTGTAGGCCAAATTTTATCCCCCAACTTTGTGTACATACCCATTTCTCTAAGATAACTAATCTAATTACCTTTATTTAAGGGAAGAATTAGAGTTTTGTCTAGTTAGACAAGTACGAGAGAGCCTTTTAGGAACTAAAAATGAGGCTTACATTGGCACCTATTCTAAGGGTTCCTAATCTTAATAGTTAATTCTTAGTGATCATGAATGCATCTATATATGGACTTGGAGGATTTTTTATGCAATATGGTTCAATATTAGCATACAAGTCCATAAAATTAAAACCTTATCAGGTTAATCATTCCCCTCATGATTTATAACTTATTACAATAGTACATACCTTTCAAGTTTGGAGGAATTATTTATTGGGGAAACCATTTCAGCTCAGTAATAAAAACTTGGGTTTGAAATATATCTTCACCCAACCGAACCTAAATGCACATCAGAGAGATTAGTTAGAATTATTATATGATTATGATTTTGACATTAACTATATCAAGGGAAAGGAAAAAAAAGTTGTAAATTCTCGAAGTCATGGAAGATATATAATATCCTTGGATACTATTAGGAGTAATTTCCATGATCAAGTAAATAAATTATGACCAAGAGATGAATCATATGATTAGGTCAAGAAAGTATTATCAGAGAATGTTCAAATTCCCAAGCACAAAAGATTCAAACTAGAGAGTGATGGTGTTTTGAGGTACAATGGTAGGATGTATGTGACTAATAGATATAAATTTAGGAACATGATGATAAACAAATTACATAATGCCTCATATTCAAGACATCCTAGTGTAACTAATCTCATGGATGCACTAATACCTCTTTATTTCTAGAAAGGAATCACAAAAAATGTAGCATATTTTTGTCTCATTGTTTGGAATGCCAACATATGAAAGTTGAACATGTTCATCTGGTAATATTTTTATATCCTTATGATACACTAGAATGGATTTGGTAGGTAACAAGTGTGGAATTTATCTAAGGATTATTGTTATCATAGAACCAACATGATATGATCTTGATTATAGTTGATAGAATAACTAAGGTAGCTCACTTCATACCAACAAACTTGATAGATGATTTACCAATTATTTAAAATATATTCATGATACAGGTGTACCAATTGCATGTATTTATAGACAAGATTATTTATAATTGAGATCCAAAAATAACTTCTAAATTTTGGTTGATTTTAAATTCAGCTCTAGGTAAGTAGTTGATTTTAACACTATATATCACCTACAAACTGAAGGATAGATAAATAGATTTAACCAAGCTTTATAAGACCTCCTTCAAATATATTACATTGATCAATAATATAAATGGGAGGAGTTCCTTCCATTGGTTAAATTTACCTACAATAACTCATACCAATCAACATTGAAGATGGTTTTGTTTGAGGCATTATATGGAAGGAGGTGTAAAACACCAATTAGTTGGGATAGGTTAGAGGATAGGGTAGTATTTAGACCTAAGATGATTGTGGAAATGGATGACGAAGTTAGAACACTTACGTGAAGGTTGGCTAAGGCTAATGATAGATATAAAAGTGAAGATGATTTGAAGAGAACAACAAGGTAGTTTTATGTTGGTGATAAAGTATTTATGTGGGTTAAACCTTGAAAAATATCGATTAAGTTTCGTAAGTCATTTGAAATTTCACATAAATATGTGGGACACCTTTAGGTTTGGTAAATGATCAATTATGTAGCATATACACTATATTACCATCAGCTCTAGCTCTTTTGCATAATATTTTCCATATGCTTTATCTATAAAAATGTATGTTGTTGATATTTCATATGCTGGATTAGAATGTTTTACAGGTTATGGATCCTAGGGTGGTCACATTAAAACTAATCATAATATTTGATACTTGAAAACTCAATTTGCATAATAGAGAAGTGTCATAGTGCAAGGTCTAATAAGACTGATATACTAAAGTTAGTACCTCTTAGGAGTATTATGATAAGTTTTACAAGCTATTTTCATATTTGTTTATTTAATATGTTGGTAGATATTATTTATTTTCTACTCAATAATGTTTAAATTCTAAACTTATGTTTGAATAGGTGTCATCAAGATAAGGACCAACTTTTGGGGAGAAGGATGTCACATCTCAATTTCTCTCTAGATCTAATAATCTATTGATTTATGGATTTTTATGGTTACTATTTGGTTAATTACTATTTTAGTTAATCTAGATTACCTATACTAAGTTATGAATAGTTATATGTTGTTTAATTTACATGATTGTTAACTATGGAGTTAGTTGTACTTGCATATTATGTACATAATGATCATGTTTGTTTAGTTTATTACCATAATATACTATGGATTTTATATTAATTTTGAAATAAATACCTTTATTTTTGTGAGGTGGATGCATGATATATCTATCTCTCAAAGTGTGAAGGAGGGAGGTGTTAGAATAATGAATATTTAAGCTTACCTAGAGATAATAGGGTAAGTTATTTATTACGTAGGGTTAATTTTATTTACCTAGGATAAATTTTTTTATTGTTGAGAGTCTCTCAACAATATTTTTGTTCATAGTATTTGATAAAAAATAGTTTTTTTTCTCTATTTTGTAATCACAACAAATAGTTTATTGTTGTAAAACAAACTATTTGTATTATATATACTTTACAATCTAATAGATTGTAATGAGAGAATAATGAGAGAATATAGAGAATTTTTAGGATTATCACCTATTTTTTAGGTGTAAGATAAAAACATAGTTTATTCTCTAGTATTATATTTTTAGGTTACTTGTGGGTTATTTCTCCTGGATTGATCATGTGGATCCTGTGTATCTCCTGCTCATTCTTTCATGGTATTAGAGCTTGGAGTTCTAGTTGAAGATCCTCTTCCCTAAAATTTTTCATCATTTTCATCTATTAACATAGTTGAAAATATTATTTTATTGATGTTTTACAAATATTTTTTATTCTCTCACATTTTGGTTCTTGTTTACAAGTTTTTTTTGGAAATTTTTATACTTTACAATCATTTATGACCGTACGGATTTCCAAAACCAAAAAATTTTGGTACAAGGGCATATAAAATTAGACCAAGAATATTTTTAAACTTGATTTTTTTCATTCCTTGCTGGCCATATAGCTCTTCCAGACAAAAACTGGTTGACTGGTTTTTCTAGCAGATTGCAGTACCTACATAATTTTTTGATGTGGTTGATCGTACAGATGTCATTTCTGAAATCTGAAACCTATTCATGAAAGCTAACTATGCTATATTTCATTCTAGATCAATTAGTATAGATTTAGATCAGGTTGTACAATGTTTTGGGGGATTACAACAGGGATTTCAAAATATGTTTTGTTATACAACATAGCCGTACTGTTTTATCCGTTTTAAACGCTCTATACTACAAAAAATCAAAATCTGAAAGTTGCATGAGTTAGCAAACATTCCAGGCTTTCATTTTTAGCTAAGAAGTATGGATTTGGATCAAGGCATACAGTCCTTTGAGCAGATCTTGTGGAGTTAAATCTAAATTTGCTTGTATGTTTTTTCCTTGGCAAATATTTATATAATTCTCACTAAAATTATTCCTGATCACCATGTCTTGCTAGAACAAAAAATTATTTATGATAAAGCCAAACATCATTCAGCATTCATCTCACATGTGTG
Organism: Torreya grandis; assembly: GCA_037957365.1. Classification (NCBI taxonomy): domain Eukaryota; kingdom Viridiplantae; phylum Streptophyta; class Pinopsida; order Cupressales; family Taxaceae; genus Torreya; species Torreya grandis. Next base: position 362,501 of record JARHVA010007208.1, on the reverse strand, counting down.
AGTTATTTTGTCTTTTTAGAATTTAATTTCTTAATTTTTTAGTTGTTTAAAAGCAAGTCTCTAGCTTTAAATGATCAAAGTTGACTTTGCTAAAGTGGCTAGAGTTATTTTATTAAAAACTTGGTAGGGAGAAAGTCTTTAGGTCAAATATGCCTACATTTTTTTGCATAAAGCCATTTTTTGGTACCTTTTTATAATCTAAGGCCAAAAATATTTCATCGGGAGATGTTAAACTATAACATGAGGGATTTTTTTGAGAAAAAAATGTCTAGGTTGTTCTTGTCAATGTCATCATCTTCTTCAAGAATGGAATCCTGATTGTTTGAACCCCTAAAATCCACAAATTACCATGTCTGGAAGCCAAAAATGCAACAACTCCTTGAATCAAAGGGATTATGGAGATTTGTTTTTGAAACAACACCTGCGGCATTCACCATTGAAAAAGACAAATATGCTTATGATTGTAAGAAGGATGAGGCTCTTGGATTGATTTGCCTCAACGTCTCAGATAATCTTCAATTTCATATTGCAGATGCTACAATGCCAAAAGAGGTATGGGAAAAATTTAAAAACATAATTGGCAAAGTTAATGAATTTAAAATTTTGCAATTAGATGCAAAATTGAGTACTCTCTCTCCCTCAGATTTTCCTTCTATAGATGAATTCTTGGCAAAATTCAAATTTATTAGGTCACAGTTGAAAGCTGGTGACAAGGATAAAAGTGATAAGGAGTGCATTTTCATGAATTTTTCATAGTTGAAAGGACCATATAGTGTTTTTTCCTTTGCTTTTTATACCATGATGGATACATTAGGTGATGAATTCAAATGGCCTTCCTTTAAAGTATTTTGTGAAAGATTGACTAGGGAGCAAACAAAATTAATGGCCTTAGATGCTCTACCTAGTCCTAGTCATGCTCTAGTTGCTAATTCTTCCAAAGTAAAAACTTGACCTAAGTCTAAACAAAAGCAAGCACCTTAAAATAACCCTCCAGAGTCCACCACCTAGACACCTCATCATTTTAAATCTACTAAGACCAAAAAGTCCTTTAAGAAAAAGAAGAAAACATTTGGTCCATGAAATTTTTATGGTGTTCCTAATCATGATGAAAGTATATTTTTTAAGAATATGGAAGCATTAGAGGCAGCGATCAGATAACACAAAATTTCCATTCCATCTCCATCTCCTTCTACTTCTCCTGCAGGAAAAGGGAAAGCACTTTTATCTAGGGCTATATCTTCATGTCATGATCAGTGGATTTTTGACTCAGGTGCTTCTCATCATCTCAAACATTCTAAGGATCTATTGTCTTCTCTTACAGATTGCAGTACATCACATATTGTTATGGGTAACTCCTCATAGATTGAAGTTTTGTGATTAGGTACTGTTGACAAACATGATGGATGTTTTAACAATGTACTACTTATACCCCAAATCTCTTCTAATCTTCTCTTTGTAGATCGAATATGTAATTTTAGTACTGGTAAAACTATGGAGTTTACTCCACATGATGTTGTAATTAGAGAATGTAATGATCCTAGTGAGATAATGTTATAGGTAGAACAGACCATACTGCAAGACTCTATACTTTTGATAAGTTTGAGTCTTTTATGTCTTCTGGTTCTTCACTTATAGCACATGGTAATAATCTTAGCAAATTATGGCATGAGAGATTAGGGCATTTAAGTTATGGATATATGCAACAAATGAGTACAAAACATCTTGTAAAAGGCCTTCCTAAGGTCTCATGTATTGATGGGGTGTGTCCTGGTTGTCTAGTTGGTAAACAACACTAGGATCCATTTCCAGTTGGTAACGCCACACATGTAAATTCACCCTTATGGTTGGTTCATAGTGATTTGATGACTTTTCCAACTCATTCTTTTTCAGGGGCCAAATATGCACTCATATTCATTGATGATTTCACTCGTAAAACTTGGGCATATTTTCTCAAGTTGAAAAGTGAAGTTTTTGAGACTTTTAAGGATTTCAAAGCCTTTGTTGAAAGACAATCATCTCTTCCTCTTAATAAGATACATACTGACAATGGGTGAAATATGAAAGTAAGACTTTCTATGATTTTTTTATCGAGCATGGGATGCAGCACCAGTTCACTGTACCACACACTCCTCAACAAAATGGTGTAGCAAAAAGGAAAAATCAAACATTGAAAGAGATGGAAAATTATATGATTCACTCTAAAAATTTGTGTCCATAATATTGGTTTGAAGCTGTAAATTGTGCAAACTACATTAAAAACCGTATGCCTCACAAAGATGTGCAAAATATGACACCTGAAGAAGCTTGGTCTGGGATCAAGCCTAATATTTCATATTTTTGCATCTTTGGGAGTTAGGCATGGGCATTTGTTCCTGATAACAAATGAAAAGCATTGGAGAAGAAAAGCCAACCACTCGTTTTTGTTGGCTATTATGAAGATGTAAAATCCTACTACCTTTTTGATCCTATCACACATGATGTGTTGTTTTGACAAGATGTTC
>JARHVA010007208.1:350000-352500 GCA_037957365.1 Torreya grandis | reverse complement strand
AATCATGGCACTAAAATAGGAAGTACATGGGCATGTTCAGGAGAATGTTCAAGAAGAACTTTAATATCATCCTGATAAGAAGGAAAATCATCAAGATCAAAGGTATGAGGAAGTAACATAAGATGCGTGAGTTCAGATAGCTAGAAAGTTGGTATGAGATATGAAAAAGTTGAATCCACGCAAGTTTGATGGAACTATTTTGGGAGATGAAACTAAAGCATGGTTGATATAGATGGAAAAGTATTTCAAGATATAAAATTATTATAAAGTCACCAAAGTAGTATGGGGAGCATATCAACTTGCTAGTGAAGTAACAACTTGGGGGGCAAACAAAAAGCTTGAGATAAGCCTAGCCTCTACCACCACCACTTGGGAATAATTTCAGACATTTTTTAGGTCATAATGGCTTTCATGAATACATTTTAATCAGAAGTTGATGGACTTTTAGAACCTTAAGGAGACCTTTCTATGAATGAATGCTAGGATAAATTCACAAAAATTCTAAAGTATATATCTCAATATCATGTGGATGAGAGGTTCACAATCAGGAAATTAATTATGGGATTAAATCCATAAAATGGTTGTGAGTTACATGTGCATGGGCCATCTACCATGGATTAGGTCTTTGAGAAAGCATTCAAGTAGGAACAAATGCTGAAATCTCTTTCTCAAGTCAGATTTAAGTTCAATAAAATGTTTGGATGTTCTTAGAAAACTTTTAAAAAGTATAACTAGAAGAGGAGTGGAGAATATAAGATCTAGTTTAAGAATCAAAGTGCTATGTTCAATAGTAGCTAAGGGAACAAGAAACATGGAAATGGTCTCAAGGGATGTTTCAAGGGAAACTAATACTCTGATAGAAAAGGGACACTTAGAGATTGCTTCATTTATGGAGGTGACCATTATGCCTAAGAGTGTAATAAAGTTAAGTCAGATGGAAATAAAAAGGGTTTTGCTTCTCAATAAATAAATTTATAGCAATGAATTCATGCATCTATTGACAATCATCAAGTTAATTTCTAAGCTTCTCTTATTGAACTATCAGGTATTTTATTTAATCATCTAATTTCTATTATTATTGACACCAGAGATACATAAAATTTTACTAATCCAAGAATGCTTAAAAATATATCTAAAAAAATTGGAGTTATGTAAAATGCATGGTCAGTACAGTATGGGAATCATTAAAACCTCAAGGTTGACAAGTGTCTAGTGAACGCTGAGATCAAGTTACTTGAATTCACCACAATAGTGGATCGATATGCTATACCATTAGGGTCATATAATGTGATCCTAGGAGTTATTTGACTTGTAGAGCATAAATCTCAGGTTGATTACTATCTAAAGAAGTTTGAGTGTGAAGATGATTTTGAAAATCAGACACAACTTCAAGGTGAGCAAAGAGAGTTGAAGCTTAGGCAAATTTTTACAATTCAACTCTAGAAGGCTCAGAGGAAATGATGCCGAGTATAAATAGTTTAAATTAATATGATAGAGTAATCTATGAAACTTTCCATCAAGAATTATCCTTTTCTAAGGAACTTTTAAGATGTGTTTCAAGAGGAATTGCCTAGATTACCACCTAACCATGAGTTTGATTACTTGACTAACATCATACCTAAATTAAAATTGTAATCTAAGGTACCATACATGATCACAACTATTTAATTGGTTGAGTTGAAAGCTAAAATATAGGAGTTATTATCTAAGGGGTTGATTCGACCAATTATGTCACCATGGGGTGTACCAATGGTGTTCATCAACAAGAAGGATGGTACTATTTACTTGTGTATTGACTATAGGATGTTCAAAAAGGCAATAATTAAGAAAAAATAGCTTCTACATCACATTGATGATCTATTTGATCGGATGCAATGTACAACTATCTTTTCTTAGATTGATCTTAGAGTAGGGTATCATTAGCTAAGAATCTGACATGAGAATATTCCTTAAAAAACATTCAAAACTTGGTATGGGTAGTACGAGTTCATAGTGTTACCCTTTTAGTTGATAAATTATCCAATAGCATTTATGAATCTCATGAACAATGTGTTCAAGTATTATCTTGACCACTTAGTGTTATTTTTTTCTAGATGACATCCTCATATATATTCTAAGGATGGGGAAGAATATATTCAACATGTAGAACTAGTTTTATAGTGTTTGTTGAAGCATAAATTATATGACATGTTGTTCAAGTGTGTTTTTTTCAAAATAAGTGTAATATTTGAGACACATTATCTCCACAAATGGAATTTCAATGGATTCAGTGAAGATAAGAGCCATAATAGAATGGTTAGTGCCTAACAATGTGCATGAGGTAAGGAGTTTTATGGGATTAGTAAGCTATTATAGGAAATTTGATCCAAATTTATCAAAGATAAAAGATCTAATTACAACTCTTTAGTGGATGAATTAGACTCTTAGCTGGTCAGACAAGTACGAGAAAGCCTTTTAGGAATTGAAAAAGAGGATTACTACAACACATGTGCTAAGTGTT
>JARHVA010007208.1:265000-342500 GCA_037957365.1 Torreya grandis | reverse complement strand
TCTTTGGATCTTTGTACAAAAAACATTGGTAGTTTCCTTACTATTTTTAGTCACATAGTAGATTATTTCAAAACATATAGTTTTTCATTCAAAAATTAATTAAATATTATTAAATGATACCAATCACTTTTATATAAAAATAATAATCAATTTAAAATTTAAAATAATTACTTGTTTATGCACAAAAACACACACTAGCAAGTAGAAAACTATAACAAAATCTACAAGAGTAAAATGTAGTATATTGATGTTGATTTTGCTTGTTTGAGTAAATTCATAATACTATTTTATTTTATTAAATTTTAAAAAAATGTAACTAATATATTGAATTTCATTTTGTATAAATCATTCAAACTTAATGTTCATTCATCTAGAAACACTAAAAACTAGTGTTATCTTGCATATGCAAAATAATATTTAGATACTTGGTAGTATTGTTGCTTAGGATGTAGATCTGATTTTATATTTAATTTCAAATTAGGAATTCCTATTTTTTATAATAGATTAATTCATCTATAATATGAAAACACAAAAACAAGTTCAATTAGTTTGAACCTAGAAAAGTTAGAAACCAACATTTACATTATTAGCCTAGAGTTTACTTTCTAGTATTACATTCATTAAAAAGTGAATTAAAAAATACCAAAAATAAGTATTATTTAATTTACTTTCATTTATTCATTATTATTTACTTTTACTCATTTAATTTCAAAAATAAATTAGCTTTCTTTTTAGTGAAAATTTATCAAAGCCCAAAAACACATCAACAATTAAAGCCTTGTACCAGTAAGCACATGCATTACAAAAACCTTACTTATAAAATAATAAAAAGTCAAATCACATATAGTATTTGGAATAATATCTTATACTTATAAATTTCCACACCTAACCTCTCGAATGATACCCTCTAAATTTCCATACCTCCATAGAGCATGTTTCTTTCCCAAGGTTAGAGCATCGGGTCCTACTATCAACACCCAATTATATATCAATGACAAAATCACAATTGAGGTTTTTTATTCCACACATGTCCCCCATATCATTTATAATTATCTTAGTGTCCTAGAGGAAAAAGAGAAGACCCCTGATCTACTAATCATCATCTTCCCCAACAACCTAGGCCTTTAATACAACATGATCCTAGAATAGATTGTCATCTCTATTCCCTTTATTTTCCTCATGTCGGGCCTTGTCATATATCATTCACATTTATGTATGACATTGACAACCCATAGCTAGATTAACATAGTCATTTATATTCCCAAAGTCATTCAACCGATCCATTTCTATCTTGACATTCCTAACATTGATCAAGGGCTTTGCTTCTTCATCATCATAGATACTAAGGGATATTCTTATTTTATTTCTTCTCAATTGGACCCATCATGGTTATCCATTTGCCTATTATCATCAAAAATATCATTCTACCAAATAATAAACCCAATCCATAATTCCACCCATCATCCCTTCATTATGTAAGTTATCTTGGCCAGACCTCAAAAAGTGGAGTGCATAATTTATTGTGTGGTATTCACATGCATATAATTCACTTGATGTGTTATTACCTCAAATAAATAATAGCATTAGTATCATTTCTGGGTCTTAAGAAAAATGTAGTCTATATATGAGGTCATAATCTATGAGAGAATGTTTGATATTGTGTTAGGAGCATTTTGGAATGACTTTCTTGCGTAGGTAAGCATTCTTCATATGATGGTTCTTTGATATTTTTTGAGATGCATAAAATGTGTATCACTTATAATTTTTTATATTTTGTTATGTTAGTTTGTTCTTATGATAGAGAAATGATTTTCATAGGGCCAAACATATTAACACATAATGATCAACATTTGTGAGAGGCCTTCCTATAGTACATAAGTGAGCCATTTGGTGCAATATTTATTATTCACATGGGTGGTTTAGGTGAGGTCCCTCTAGCACATGATATACCAATGTATGGTATAACATCATATAGTTTGACCCTATGGTGAACCTTCAACAATTTTTATTACATTCGTCACAACTATTCGTCAAAAAAAGATATGATCCAAACCAAGTAACTTTCCAAAATCTATTGCTTCAAATATATCAGACATTAACGTAAAAAATGAAAACTATAAATTATTAATGTCTTGAATAAATAGTGAATTCTCTTTTGGAAAAAAATATCGTTTCATTAATTAGCTCACTTATATGTAGCAAATACTTTCCCTTCGGCACATAACAAGGAATTTTCAAAATCCTTGCATATATCGATTGCGGGCAATAATGTAAAGCATACCAAGAAAAATAACTTTTTAGTCCCTGATCATGACAAACTTTAGGCAAAAAATCTTCCTCAAAAGGACCAAAAAAATTTCTTACAACTAATTTGTGGGTCGAGTTTGCCTTTTTCAATTGTGCTCTTTATGAAATTCATGTATGTGATCCAAATAATCCTCAACTTGTGTTTATCCCTCTCATCACTCAAGGCAACCATAAACAAATTACATTAAAAGTGGTATTGGCTTTGACAAGGCATAAGTCACATGGACTAACATTTGCAAAGGAAATAATTGATATTGATACTAATAAATGCAAGGGTGCATCTTCTAATATAATGTCAAGAGTGGGATCCTTGCATGACCTTATTTTTCCTCCTTTCTCTTTTAACCAACGTGCAAGAATTCAAGATGGAGCATACATCCATGTCAAAGAAAAAGAAGAGAAACAAGTAGAGATTCCTTGTTAATACTCTTATCTTTATTAAATTGATCTTCATTTCTCTCCCTTTGATCGTCATTTGCATTTTGTGTCCCTTGTGCAATTGTTATTTATAAGTATGATTATGTTAATATTGTTATATAATAAAGAAAGAAAAAAAATTGCAATGTGCCTTTACAAATGTTGTCTAAAACATATTGCGTTCGCAATCTTTTTAACTATATGTAATCACATGAATCTTTAAATTTTTGTACAATACATATTATTATGAAAAATTATTAATATTTTATAAAATTTATTTAGAAAATTAATATTTTTTTTAATTAAATAAAAATTTAAATTAAGAGTAACTACAACAAATATTCTTAAACAATAATTACTCCTGTAAATATATGTTAACAATTTTTAAATATCTATGGTGTGTGGGACCGCTGGAAAGAAAATTAGAGAGTAGCCCTAGAATTGGACCCCTCCGTAAAAGGGCTTTTCCGACACGCTCAACGAGCGAGCATGTTTTCGCTGCGGGCAACGTAAAAGGGGAAATGTTCATAGTGGACAAAGTCCCGAGCAAACATCTCTGGGTCTGAATAAGCTTTTTATACTTGTTCTTTTCTCCAGGATAATATATTTCATTGCTGCACGGTTTCCTTGTTTTGCTTCCCCGCTACGGAATCAACGCAACCTTCTGTTGCAATGTCTATGGAAGACAGAAATGTAACATCTCTGCGTAGTTTCTATAATGTGTGTACAGATATGGTTCAAATCCCCTCTAAATTTGACCACCGTTTGTCAGTAACAGACCAAACACACCACGAAAGGACGATATGGCCAACTTACAGGACAATCTAGGCACAGCAGAAAGATTGCTTTCCAAATGGGACACCAACACCACAAGCAAAATAATATTGTAGAGCAGCCCAGATGAAGTCCGTACGTACATGGGCACAGTCGACAATCTCCATCGACTCATGCAACATTTGTCCAGCGGAGGCAGCAACTCCAGGGAACTGATCCGTGCTCAGCGGCTGATGAAGACGTCCATGACCCGTCTGCAGAAGGAGTTTCACGAAATTCTGATATCTAACAGCGAACCCATCCATTCGGATCGCCGGTCGTCCTCCCGGCCGTTGTTCCAATCGAGCAAAGAGGAGTGCGACAGCATCACTGATACCACCAGCCGCTTCTCCTCCTGCGCCCAGGACGGAAGCAGCCACTCCAGCTCGGATGGTCCGTCAAAAGATCGAATCTCCCAATTCGACATGGTTCCGTTAGACACTGTGGTGGATTTAAGAAATATAGCGCAGTGCATGGCGAATTGTGGGTACGGGACGGAATGCGTTCGAGTCTTCGCACTCACGAGAAAGTCCGTGGTGGAAGAAAGTTTGTGCAATCTGGGCGTTGAGAAGGTGAGGTTGAAAGATGTTCGGAATATGGACTGGCAATTACTCTAAGAAAAGATCAAGAAATGGATTGACGCTGCAAAAATCAGTATCGGAGTTTTGTTTCTGAGAGATAAGCGGTCGTGCGATGAGGTGTATGAGGGGCTTGATAAGATGAAGGAATTTTGTTTTGCTGAAATCGCGAAGGAGTCCACAGCCAGACTTCTTTCCTTCGCAGGAGCCATGGTCGCAAGTAGCCGAGGTCCCGAAAAGATTTTCCGCTTTCTCGACATTTATGAAACCCTCTCCGATCTCATGCCGGTCTTGGAGGCTACATTTAGTCAAGGCCTGTGCCGAAGCGTGCAGGAACAAGCCAACCTGGTTCTGGTCCAGTTGGGCGACGCGGTCCGGATGATTTTGACAGAATGTGAATTGGCAGTTGAGAAAGACAATTCCAAGGGCCCCATTGCTTGCGGCATGGTTCATCCTCTAACCAGATACGTCATGAATTATCTAGATTTTCTCTCGGATTACAAGGAAATTTTGATTAATCTGATGTCTGACACACCAGTGAAGCTACCGAAGGTGCTGCCCGACGATGACCTTTACGGTTCATCCCCACTCTGTCCATCCACTTTGGATGGAATGTCTTCCTCCTCCTGTGCAAGCTCGAGGCAAAAGCCGATCTGTATAAAGACGTGGCACTGTGGCACCTGTTTCTCATGAACAACCTGCACTACATCACTAAGAAGGTGAAGGGTTCCGACATCATATATGTGTTGGGGAAGGAATGGCTGAGGAAACAGTCGAATAAAGTTAGGTAGTCCGCGGAAAACTATGAGAGGGCCGCGTGGACGCAAGTTCTCTTCAATTTAACAGACGACAGCATTCATGTTTTTGGCAGCGATTCCGGTTTCGGTAGAGCTCGGCAGAATGAAGCGGTGAAGGATAGATTGAAGGGGTTCAGTTTGGCGATGGAAGAGGTGATGAAGAGGCATGATGGGTGGGTGGTGCCTGACGCCGGCTTGCGAGAGAAGGTGGAACTTTCAACAACGGAGTAGTTAATACCTGCCTACAACTCGTTTATAACCAGATTTAGAAGCCGAATCGAAGGTGACGTGTACATCAAATACACACCCGATGACCTGCAATATTTTCTGTTGAAAATGTTTAAAGCGGTCCGTCATCCATGAGCTCCATAATATCGCCATGAAAATTTATTCAGGAAAATTTCATCTGTAGTAGCATATTTTATATGTGCTAATATTGTGAATTACATGTAAATGGAATTCGTTGCGTACCAAAACTCTAAAAAAATATAGCCGCTCTTATATTGGATTCTCAAATGTAGTAACGACTCTACAGATGTTGAAGATTATAACCTATGAAAGAGCTCTCGTAGTATACTGATTAACTCAGAAAATAAAAATAATAAAGAACAATAGATCTGCTCAAAATACTGAGCGAACAGCCATGCTAAAAATTGAAAAACTATTTTATGTTATTACGCTGTTTATCTGAATATGGAAATAGAGTACATTTATAAAAAGAAAAATGACCAACTAAGCGTAGTCCAAATAAGGCTAAAACAAGGAAAACACATGCAAACGGATTGCATGGTTACAAAAGTCTAAAAATGAAAAAACTACCATGCGTTCCAACAGCCCAAAAAGAAGACTGCACTTATTTAAAAATAAAAAACTAAAAATAAGAATTGCACTTGCACTCCTTCGAACTGGAGATGACTGTAGATCATTGTTATGCGGGTGATCATGCATTCTTCAATCTCCCCTTACATGAGTAATGGGGATGAGTCCCAACCGATTCCTTAAAGCAACAAAACTAGTCATAGGAAGAGCTTTGGTAAAAATATCAACAACTTGCTCAGATGCAGGGAAAAATTATAATTCCACTGTCCCATTTTGAACTAAATCTCATAAGAAGCGATGTCTGATTTCAATGTGCTTCGATCTAGCATGAAACACAAGATTTTTGGTCTTTGAAATGGTACTGTTGTTGAATGTTCTTGAACCAATTGTAGATGTTCCAAAATCTTTTGAATCCATATGGCTTGACAACTGGGTGGTGCTGCTACAATATACTTTGCTTCTAGAGAAGAGAGAGCCACAATCTCCTATTTTTTACTACTCCATGAGACAACTCCAAAACCAAGTGAGAAAACATAACCAAATGTTGATTTTCTATCATCCATTGAACCAGCCCAATTAGAATCTGTATCCAACTAGCTCACATTTATTAGTGGAAGAGTAATGAATACCAAAATTTTGTGTACCGCTCACATACCTCAAGATTCTTTTTGCAGCACGCCAATAAGACTCATGTGGATCCTGTATGAACCGAGAGATGAGGCTCACAACATACCTAATATCAGTTCTCGTTGTAGTGAGGTACGTGAGACTCCCTACTAAACTTATGTATAAAGTAGCATCTACTTTGGAACTTGCATCTTCCTTGGTTAATTTTTGACCAAGGGCTACAGGGATTGCAACTGTTGTGCATGACATCATTCTAAACCATTTTAATAAGTCAACCACATACTTGGTTTGAGAAATAGATATACCTTCAGGTTGATGTCGCACCTCCACTCCAAGAAAATAATGCATAAGTCCCAAATCTGACATCTCAAATTCTTGTTTCATTTCTACTTGAAATTTCTCCATGAGAGATGGGCTATTCCCTGTATAAATGAGATCATCAACATAAAGGCAAACAATAAGAATATCATTACCAAGATGTTGGATATAGAGGGTTGGCTCTGAATGGCTTCTGCTGAAACCCTTCTTCATGAAATAACTATCAATCCTTGCATACCAGGCACAAGGAGCTTGTTTCAACCTATAAAGTGGTTTTTTCAATTTGTAGACCAAATGTTTTTTTTCCTAGAATTTCATAACCAATAGGTTGTTCCACATAGACTTCCTCATCAATATAACCATTCAAAAAAATTGATTGTACATCCATATGATATACTAGCCCTTGTGTTCTGCAACAATAGTTAATAAAACCTTGATTGTATCAAGTTTTACAACTAGAGCAAAAGTCTTTAAATAATCTAATCCAGGCATTTGTGCAAATCCATTGGTAACTAGTCTTGCCTTGTGTCTTTTCAAAGAACCATCAACATGATATTAGACCTTATATATCCATTTGACATCAATCACCTGTTTATCTTTTGAAAGTTGCACAAATTCCCATGTATTCTTTTTATCAATTACTTGCATCTTATCATTTATAGCATCAATCCATACCTTTTTTTTTACTACTTGTTCATATACATAGGGTTCAACTTGAATTTTACTAAGCAAATCAAAATTAACAATTAGGTTCACATTACTCCTTTGATAAATTTTAGTTATATTTCATACGTTTCTTGAAGAGCTTGGACTTGATGCTAGACTTGAACTATCACTTGAAAGTGTGCTAGTAGATGAATTTGAGCTTGGAGAGCTTGAACTTGAGCTACTATTGGGGCTCAAACTTCCACTTGAGCTTGTGGGGAGAGGAGGAACACTTCCAACTTCTATGTCCATCATTACTGGTGGTATTATTTGTTGTGCACCATTTTGCCATTGTCATTCTCCCTCTTCATCAAAAATCACATCCCAACTAATAATTCATTTCTTTGTGTCAAGATTATAGAATCTATATCCTTTAGTTGCATCAGAGTATCCCACAAAGGTACAATGTTGGGATTTTGCATTTAACTTCTTTCATTTATGAACTAAAATATGAACATATGTCGAACAACCAAACACATGATGATGAGCCACTGAATGCTTGTGACCACTCTAAGCTTCCTTTGAAGTGATGTTATGAACTACTTTTTGTGGGGCTTCGATTCAAGAGGTATATTATTGTTGCCACTACTTCTCCCTAATAATAATTTAGAAGATATTTTGATTGTAACATACTTCATGCCATTTCCATAATGGTATGGTTCTTTCTTTCTGTAATACCATTTTGTTGGCGGGCCGGCGGGGGGGGGGGGGGGGGGGGGGGGGGGGGGGCCGGGGGGGCGGGCTATACGGTGTAGTAAGCTACTTCATGATACCATTTTTGTTACAAAAATTAGAAAACTCTTTGGAAAAGAATTCTCCCACTCTATCTATTTTGAGTATTTTGAGATAATACCCACTTTGTTTTTTAGCCATAGCTTTAAAGTTTTTGAAGCATTCAAAAGATTCATATTTTTTTTTAAGATAATAAATCCATGTGTGGCAAGAAAAATCATCAATGCATGTCAAAAAATAATGATGCTTACCCAAAGATTTCTCTTGCATAGCACGACAAATGTTAGCATGTACAAGATCTAGAGGAGATTTTTTCCTCAAAGATTTGTTCACTAGAAAACTATCTCAATGTTGTCTGCCAAGTGCACACCCTGAACAAACTTCTTTTTCTTGAATTATTAGAAGTCCTCTCACCATATGCTTTTAGTGAAATAAATTTAATCCTTTAAAATTTAGATGACTATAACATTGATGTCATAACCACGAATCATCTATGGTTGCTTTGAAAACATGCATAGTAGTGAAATGCAATGTGAGAGGAAATAACCTATTCTCTATCATAGGAACCTTTGCTACAAGATGATAATTCACTAATTTATCATATATATTGCAGCAGTTGTCTTCAAACATAATTTTATAATTTTTGGCTGTAAGTTGTCCAATACTTAAAAGATTACGTTGTAATTTAGGCACTTGTAGTGTATCATGAATATAATTAATTTTTATTTGTTTAATTTTTATAGCAAGAGTACCTTTTTCCATCACATCAACCTCTTTATCATCACCAAATTTTACTTGACTTTTTATAGATGCATCTAATTTGACAAAGAGATTAGATTTGCCTGTCATATGATTAGAGCAGCCACTATCCAACAACCATAAATCTTTTTGATTTTCTTTCACTAAATTGCATGTGAAGAAGGTGGAGCGCTTAGGATCTTTAGAGAACTCTTCAATATAGTTGGTATTTGACTTTTTCAAGTCAAAAAAATTCTTCCTACACTCAATTTCATAATGTCCATAATGATCACAATATTTCCACTAGATGCTTCTTCTATCCATAAAATTTTTGCCTCTTCCTCTTCCTCTATTATAGCTTCTTCCTCTTCCACTACCACATCCTCTATTATTAGAAGGATCACCTTGAGAATTATTTACTTATGAATAATGAGTTATTGATTTGTCTTCAACATTCACTATAAATTGGAAAACTTGTACTAAACTCTCCATAGTACATTGTATACACTCCTCATGAGATTTTAAAGAACCAACCAACTCTACCACTTTTAAAGTGGTGATGTTTTTGTTTTCTTTAATGGCTATCACCACTGGATCAAATTTAGGAAGAAGAGATCTCAATATCTTCTCGAAAATTTTTTGTTCTTTAATTACTTCCCCTTGTGTTCTAAGTTGATTCACAATATATTGAGTCCTAGTAATAAAATCTTGAATAGATTCAACTTCTTTTATCCTTAAATTTTCAAAATCTCTTCTTAAGGTTTGATGTCTTACCAATCTAACTTTGAAAAAACCTTTGTATGTATTTTGTAGGGCCTCCCATGCATCTTTTGACTTTGTCATACTAGCTATATAGGGAAAATTAAAATATCCAATGTAGATTGGATAGTAAATAGTGCTCGATTGTCCTTCTTTATGTCTTCTTTCAACTGAGTTCATTGATTTATTGTCAAAGCATTTAGAGAATTCTGATCTACAATTTTTGTGTATCCTACTTCTACTAATTCCCAGATATCTTGGGATAATAGTAGGTCTTCATTTTTATATTGTAATATTCTTAGTTATCTCTAGTAAATAGTGAAAATTGGAATGAAAAGTTGTTGCTAATTGTCATTTTGGAGATAACTGATAAGCTACTACTACCTACAAAAAAAAATATTTTTGAAACTTACTCTGATACCAATTGAAGATTATCACCTATAAAAGAGCTCTCATACTATATTGATTGACTCATAAAATAAAAGTAAGAAATAATAATAGATCTGCTCAAAATACTAAGCAAACAAGCATGTTAAAAATTGAAAACTTATTTTATATTATTCTATTGTGTATCCTAATATGGAAAAATAGATTACATTTATAAAAATAAAAAGGACCAAATATGCGTAGTCCAAAGAAGGATAAAACAAAGAAAACATGTGTAAATGGATTGCATGGTTATAAAAGTTTAAAAATAAAAAAATACCATGCATTGCAATAGTCTAAAAATAAAACTACACTTATTTAAAAATAAGAATTGCACTTGCACTCCTTAGAACTGGAGATGACTACAAATCACTGTTATGTGGGTGATCATGCATTCTTTAGATGTTAGATTCAGTATGATAAATTTGTTAAACATAGGGGTCGTCTTTCAATTAAGATCTCTTCCTCCCATACATGTTCCTAATTTTTTACCATGACGTTATTTTAGTCAGTACTTAATCAACAATGACATCTAGGAGAATATTTATTTTCTATTTAAAATTATTTAGTATAGAAGCCAAATCTAAATAATGCATGATCAATTGATTTGTAGTCATCTCCAGTTCAAGTGTAAGATATTTTATTTTTAATAAGTGCAGTGTTATTTTTAGACTGCTACAATGCTTTAATTTAGTGTATTTTAATTATTTATTAATAGTTGTTGTTTACTCCATGCATACGCATGAGATTTTATTTGTATAGATAGTTATGGGCAACATGTTTCTCAAACTATTTGTCAAACCTTTTAGTTAAGTGCTCCTTTTCTTATATAAAGATTTCAAGGACAATGCTTCTCAAAATTGAATTAAAAAAAAAGACTTTATTTAAATCTTTTTTTTTAGTTTATTATTACTAAATAGCTGTATATTTATTTTGTCTTTACTTTTTTGACAACTCAGTATAGTGTTATCACTCTATATTATTTTGTTTCAATTGGTACTAGAGTAGGTTGGAAAAAATTTATTTTTGTAGTGTAAGAATTTTCTCCAAGAATTATCAGAACTACAAATGGTGGGAATTCTCAATTTCATCTTCCACTATTTACTGAAGACAACTATGAATATTTAAGTATAAAGATTAAAACCCTACTATTATCTCAAGATCTTTGAGAATTAGTAGAAGTAAGATACATAGAACCTGTAAATTAGAATGCTTTAAATACCTTGACAAAAAATCAATGAACTCAACTGAAAGAAGACATAAAGGAAAATCAAGCACTATTTTCTATCTAATATACACTAAATATTTTAATTTTTTCACATATAGGTAGTATTATAAAGTCAAAAGATGCATGACAGGCCCTACAAACTGCATACCAAGCTTCTGGTAAAGTTATATTGGTAAGACATCAAACCTTAAGAAGAAATTTTGAAAATTTAAGGATAAAAAAGTTGAGTCTATTCAAGATTTTATTACTAGGACTCAAGATGTTTTGAATTATCTTAAAACATAAGAGGAAGCAATTATAGAATTAAAAATGGTAGAGAAGATATTGAGATATTTTCTTCTTATATTTGATCTAATGGTGATAGCCATTGAAGAAAGCAAAAATCTCACCACCTTCAAAGTGGTAGAGTTGGTTCATTCTTTACAATCTCATGAGGAGCATATGGATTGTTATACGCAACGTTTAGTTCAAACTTTTTAGTCTATAGTAAATGTTGAAGATAAAGCAACAACTCCTTTTCCAAAAACAAATAAGTCTCAAGGTGAGACTTCTAATAATAGAAGATATGGTAGAGGAAGAGGAAGAAGCTATCATAGAGCAAGAAGAAGAGATAGAAGTTTTGTGGATAGGAGAGGCATCTAGCACAAATATTGTGATCATTATGGACATTATGAATTTGAGTGTAAAAAAGAAAAAATCTGACTTGAACAAGTAAAGAGCCAACTATACCAAAGAGGTCTCTAAATATTCCAAGAACTCCACCTTCTTCACATGCAATTTGGTGAAAGAAAATCAAAAAGATTTGAGGTTCTTGGATAGTAGTTACTCTAATCATATGATAGGTAAATTTAATTTCTTTGTCAAATTAGATGCATCTATAAAAAAACAAGTAAAATTTGGTGATGATAAAGAGGTTGATGTGATGGGAAAATGTACCCTTACTATAAAAACTAAGCAAGGAGAAACTACTTATATTCATGATACATTGCATGTGCCCAAATTACAGCATAATCTTTTAAGTATCGAGCAACTTATAGCAAAAATTTATAAAATTGTGGTTTAAGATAACTACTAATTTTTTTTTGATAAATAAACTAATTATCATCTTGTGGCAAAGGTTCTTATGATAGAGAACAAGTTATTTCCTCTTACATTGTATTCTACTATTATGCATGATTTCAAAGCAACCACATATAATTCATGGTTACGACATCAATGTTATGGTCATCTAAATTTTCAAAAATTAAATTTACTTCACAAGAAGCATATGGTGAGAGGACTTTCAGCAATTCAGGCAAAAGAAGAAGTTTGTTCAAGATGTGCACTTGACAAGCAATATCGAGATAGTTTTTCGATGAATAAATCTTGGAAGGCAAAATCTCCTCTAGAGCTTATGCATGCTGACATTTGTGGTGCTATGCAAGAGGAATATCTGGCTAAGCATCATTATTTTTTGACATTCATTGATGATTTTTCTCACCACATATGGATTTATTTTCTTAGGAAAACATCTGAAGCTTCTGAATGACTCAAAATTTTAAAGCTATGGCTTAAAAACAAAGTGGGTATTATCTCAAAATACTTAGAATAGATAGAGCGGGAGAATTCAATTCCAAAGAGTTTTCTAATTTTTTTAATAAAAATGGGATCAAGAGACAACTTACTACAGCCTATACCCCCAAGCAAAATGGTATTACAGAAAGAAAGAACTGTACTATTATGGAAATGGCACAAAGTATGTTGCAGTCAAAAAATATTTCACATTATTATTTGAGAGAAGCAGTTGCAACAACAATATACATCTTGAATAGAATCCCCATAAAAGTAGTTCATAACATCATTCCAAAAGAAGCTTGGAGTGGTCACAAGCCTTCAATGGATCATCTTCGTGTATTTGTTTGTCCTTCATATGTTCATATTCTAGTTTAGGAGTAAAAGATGTTGGATCCAAAATCTCAACATTGTATCTTTATGGGATATTCTGATGCAGCTAAAGTGTACTAAATCTATAATCCTGACACAAAGAAATGGATTATAAGAAAGGATGTGGTTTTTGATGAAGGGAGAGAATGGCAATGGCAAAATGGTGCAAAACAAAAAACACCACCAATAATGATGGAAACAAAAGTTGGAAGTGTTCATCCTCTCCCTACAAGCTCAAGTGGAAGTTCAAGCCCCAATAGTAGCTCAAGTTTGATTTCTCCAAGCTCTGGTTGACTTGGTTCATCTGCTAGCACACTTTTAGGTTATAGTTCAAGTCCAACATCAA
This sequence comes from Torreya grandis, assembly GCA_037957365.1. Taxonomy (NCBI): domain Eukaryota; kingdom Viridiplantae; phylum Streptophyta; class Pinopsida; order Cupressales; family Taxaceae; genus Torreya; species Torreya grandis. Next base: position 328,967 of record JARHVA010007208.1, on the reverse strand, counting down.
GTCCAAGCTCTTCAAGAAAGGCACAAAGTTTAAATGAAATTTATTAGAGGAGTAATATTAATCCAATTGCTAATTTTGCTTTGCAAAGTAAAATTCAAGTTGAACCCTCTATATATGAAGAGGCAGTAAAAGATACGATATGGATTGATGCTATGAATGATGAGATGCAAGCAATTGATAAAAATAATACATGGGAATTAGTGCAACTTCTAAAAGATAAATAGGTGATTGGTGTCAAATAGATTTATAAGGTGAAATATCATGTTGATGGTTCTATGAAAAGACACAAGGTAAGATTAGTTTCCAAGGGATTTGCATAAACACTTCGAGTAGATTATTCAAAACATTCACTCCAGTTGTAAGACTTAATACAATCAAAATTTTATGAGTTATTACTGCACAACACAAGTGGCCAGTAAATCAGATGGATGTACAATTAGCCTTCCTTAATGGTTATATAGATGAGGAAGTCTATGTGGAACAACTCATGGGCTATGAAATTTCAGGGAAAGAACAATTAGTTTACAAGTTGAAAAAATACTTTATGGGTTGAAGCAAGCTCCTCGAGCCTGATATGCAATGATTGATAGTTATTTCTTGAAGAAGGATTTCAATAGAAGCCTTTTCGAGCCAACCCTCTATATCCAACATCTTGGTAATGATATTCTCATTGTTTGCCTTTATGTTGATAATCTCATTTATACGGGTAATAACCCAGCTCTCGTGGACAAATTTGAAGCAGAAATGAAACAAGAATTTGAGATGTCAAATCTGGGACTCATGCATAATTTTTTTCGAGTGGAGGTGCAACAACAACCTAAAGGTATATTCATTTCTCAAACTAAGTATGTGGTTGATTTATTCAAATGGTTTAGAATGATGTCATGCACATCAGTTGCAACCCCTATAGTCCTTGGTGAAAAATTAACCAAGGAGGATGCAAGTTCGAAAGTGGATGTTACTTTATATAGAAGTTTGGTAGGGAGTCTTATGTACCTCACTACAACGAGCCCTGATATTATGTATGCTATGAGCCTCATCTCTTGGTTCATGCAATATCCACATTATTCTCATAGGTGTGATGAAAAATAAATCTTAAGGTATGTGGGTTGTACACAAAATTTTGGCATTCATTACTCTTCCACTTAGAAATTTGAGCTAATTGGATACACAGATCCTGATTGGACTGGTTCAATTGATGATAGAAAATCTACAACTAGTTATGTATTCTCACTTGGTTCTAGAGTTATCTCATGCAGTATTAAAAAGTTGGCAACTGTGGCTCTCTCTTCTATAGAAGCAGAGTATATTGCAGTAACAATAGTCAGTTGTCAAGTCATATGGATTTGAAGGATTTTAGAAGATCTACGAATGGTTCAGGTACATCCAACAACTATCTACTATGATAACAGTATTACCATTGCAATGACCAAGAATCCCATGTTTCATGCTAGATCGAAGCACATTGAGATCAGACATCACTTCATACGAGATTTGGTTCAAGATGTAATTGTGGAATTACAGTTTTGTCCTACTTCTGAACAAGTAGTTGATATTTTTACCAAAGCTCTACCTACAACCAGTTTTGTTGCTTTGAGGAATCAGTGGGGACTCATCTGCATTGCTGATGCAAGGGGAGATTGAAGAATGCATGATCAATCGATCTGCAGTCATCCCCAGTTCAAATGCAAAATGTTTTATTTTTCATGAGTGCAGTCTTTTTTTCAGACTGCTGCAACGCTTTAGTTTAATTGTTTATTAATAGCCGTTGTTGACTCCATGCATATACATGAGATTTTGTTTTTAGAGTTGGTTATGGGCAGCATGTTTTTCAAACTTTTTGTTAACCTTTCTAGTTAAGCGCTCCTTTTCTTATATAAAGATTTGAAGGACAAAGCTTCTCACAATTGAATAAATATATAGTATTTCTTTGAATCTTTATTTTTTTTAAGTTTATTATTACTAAGCAGCTGTATATTTATTTTGTCTGTATTTTTTCAAAAATTCATTACAATGTTAGCACTCTGTATTATTTCGTTTCAAAATCGGACATATATTTGGACATTGTATTTGATCTCAAAGGTCTAATGAGCGATTTATTTGCTCGTTTTGCTCATTAGATCTAATCTGGATGCAAGAGTGAATAATGGGTGGAGCCTCGGAAGAATGAAGGTACCACGCAGGTTCTATCCGTGGCAATATAATACAGTTTTAAAACTGAGCTGATATTTTGCAGATTTGATCCCGTAGGTTCTATCCGCGGCAATATAATAGAGAGAAAGGAAAAGGTCAAAAACAAAGAAAGACATACATCGAGAACAAAGACTGCAACTGAGCTCTCGTTTTTGGTACTACTTCTGATATATTTTGAGATTTAAGAAAGATATACATCGAGAACAAAGACTGCAACTGAATTTCAGGATCAGAATGGTTTGGATGCCTGCAAATTTGGTTCCTGCAGAAGTTCTTTTGAACAAATATTTCAATCTACGGTCATCAGGGACGAAGAGTTCATTAGGAGCACTTGGCTGGATATGACCATTTATTAGACATGTAGGCAATTTCAGAGCCCGTGGTCTTAAAAGTCTAGGGGAACGATTCCAGTGCTTTAGAATAATTCTCCACAATGAATGATACTCCGGTAAGAAATAAGAAACGAGGAACTGTAATGGCAATGATGTTGAGAAACAGGGTTGGGAGAGGTTGCATGTAAGAAACAAATTAAAGATTATTGTTTTTTTCTTTTTGGAGGTGGGAGGGGGGAGCGGGTAGCGTGAGGGATTACGGAGGGCCTGATCCGTATACATAATGTTTTAAGAAAAAATTATTTGTTTTATAATTATATTATATAGTGTAAAGATTAAATTTTTTCAATAAAATAAATATTAAAAAAAATTTAAACTAAAAAATAAATATATATTAAGTATTTGTATCATTATTTATAATTTAATATTTGTAATTTTTTTAATTTATATATATATATATATATATATATATATATATGTATATGTATGTATGTATACACATATATATATATATATATATATAGAAGAGTTATCTAATATGTTTTTTTGAATTTAATATATTTATATTTAAATAGTTAGAAAATTTTGTTTTTGTTTAAAAGTAAGAGATTTTATGTTTTCATGGTCTATAAATTTTTTATACTAATGTTTTTGGAAACACTAACCTTTTTTTCCTTGATATTTTATATCACTAACTATGATTCATCATGATGTAAAAAAGACTTATGCTGATAGAGCCTAGTTGATGAATGAAAACATTGAGCTAAAATTAAAATAAAGTTTATCTAAATATATTAGTTTTAAATAAAAATTATAATAAAAATTAGACTCAATAATTTTAATGTAATTATATTTAATGTCGGTCCTAAAAATGATATTTAATATAAATGTTATAATCAAAGTCAAACTCAAAATTCTCTTCAGTGCATAATCATTTTTCTAATACTTTAAATGATAACACATGACCATATTATTTATTAGGAGTTAATTTAATTTCACACTTAGTTAATTATATCAAATTCCAATATTGTACTTAAATTATTTAAACTAAAACACTATAAATATTTAGTTAATTATATCAAATTCTAGTACCTATGTTTAAACGTGATTATATATATTATCATGCTTTCAATTTAAATAATTTGAGTTAGTCACTACAATTTGATAGAAGTAACTATATATTCTCATGCTTTTAATTTGAATAATCTAAATTAAGTACTAGAATTTGATTGAAATAACTAAATGTGAAATTAGTTATATAATATTTAATTTAAATAATTTGAGTTAAGTATTGGAATTTGATAGAATTAACTATATATCTTCAGGGTTTTAATTTAAATAGTTTTATTTAGGTAATGGAATTTGATAGATTTAGCTATATATTCTCAATATTTTAATTTAAATAATTTGAGTTGGGTACTGGACTTTGATAAAATTAACTAAATAAAAGCGCTGAGAGTCACACCTAAATAGCTTGAACTAATGCATTCAAGAAATGATAAATGTAGACTCCATTTGAATTAAAATACTGAAATAAAATAGTTACATCATTGAGCCTCATTAATTGACCACTAGAGAGATAGAGACAAAGATCCATAGAGTCCATTCTCTTGGATATATAAGAATGATGTAAAATTAAACCTTTGAAAGCAGGTTTCTTCGACATAGCCCAAGCCATTCTCCAACCACTTGTAGTCAAGGGGTTAAGGAGACATTCAACCCATTGTCCTTTCCTGAATAATAAATTGGTAGAGCCATCATCAAGGATCAGAGTTTTAATTGACTGCTCTACAGTAAACTGATCTTTATACATAGGTTATACCATGTTAGAGACAACTTCATCCCCAAACATAAAAATGGTATAAATTTTATGAATAGAAGATGGATTGCCAACAAAACCCATATTTGAAGCCAAATTTCCTACCAAAAATTAACCTTTAAAACTTGTAGAATAGAGTATAGTTTATGTTAAAGAGTATAGTTTCCATCGATAATAAAGGTGCTTTCAATATAGTTTATGAATAATATTGTGATCACTTAATGAACAATTATTTCTGCATGACTATAGATGGTAGAGCTGATGGAATCAAAGCACCTTCCATGAATTGTTCATGTGACACATTTTTGTAGACTTTATTACTTAGAATATGATCTTCTGCTTGTATAGTATATAGATATCTCAATTGGATGACATGTAGTTAGTATTGTAACTAAATTTGGTTAACATCAACTGCTTCATTTTGATCTAATGAAACTGGGTTTTCAATAGCCTATCAAGAGACTCAATGAGAGATGATAAATGATTTCATGATTAATACATAGAAATTAATATAAATGACACATTAGACATTTTGTAAAGGTGTTATATTGTTAAAAGATGAAGAGTGATTATTTTTATCGAGGTTTATTGAATGGATTAAGACCCAAAGAGCACTAGTAACCGTATTGACAAAGCATATCAATTCTTAAAGTATTTTTTATAAATAAACCAATATTATATGTCGAAGGAGTAATATGCAAAAGCATAGTTAAACTAGTTATTATAAATAAACTAGTACATGCAAAAGAAGTCACATGTAGAAGCATTGGTAAACATGTGAAGGCCTCTTCATCATAGATTGAATAACTGGTAAAAATGCAAAGTCTAATTTAGTATAACTATATGGAATAAAAGAAAAATAATATGGTCAACCCTAAAGATATCATAACTTAAGAGATTTAATTAGATGATAAAGGTATTTTAAGTCTTGAGGTTAGTCTTGCACTGAGTTTTCTTGGTGAAACATAGGTTTCTTCTCTGATGATGAGTCTAGAATAAGACTTCAAAGGTCATAAATTAAAAATGCCACATGTAATTATATCTAAAAACTCCACCAAGATAAATGCATTGTTAAATATTGAGAGTTCAACAAGGTACAATAGTAACTTCTGATATTAAATCTCTAATAACAAAAGAGTTTCAACATTTGACAAAAGATTGTAGGTCTTGAAAAAGTAACACATACATCTTGTACCTCCAGACATCAAGAAATAAAGGAAACATATATTATGAGTTGATAAGAATGACATGCAAGGTATCCAATCATCAAAACTAAAATAAAAATGAAAAAAAAACATAAATTTTACATTCACTGAAAGAAATACTTGGGAAAATTTATAATATCAATGCTATGGTAATTGAATATTAGTAAAACATAAGACAATTTCATTACATTCTAAAACTAAATTATGTTAACTTCTCTTTTCCCTTTCTCCAAAAAAAATAATATTATAAGCTTTGTATCTCCTACAATCCTAGTTGGTTAGAATGACAAAGCATCAACTCCTCAATAGACATATAATAAAAAGAGGTGCATATGTATTAGAAAATCAAACAAAAAAATATAATCCTTACACAACAAATTGAATAACATACAAAAATAGTTCAAAATAAATCCATAAGGGCTAGTAACCAATATATCCCATAATTGACTAAAATTGATAATCTAAAAAGCTAAACCACAAAATATTACAAAACTAGAAAATCAACCCAAGTGTTAAAATGTATCAACCTATGCACCTTGATACGAAAATCATCTTCCCCTAAAAATAATCTTTTTAAATAATAATGCACAAATAGTACGTTATAAACATCCAAATCAAAATTAAAAAAGAAGAATAAAAGGTCTTGAACCTAGCAGTGAAATTTTATGTATGTAAGACATTATTCATCTATAAGAATAAAATCCCATGAGAAATTATTAAAAATAACATGAAAAAATATCACCCTAAGATGGAGTATTGAAATATAGGGGCCTATTTCTAAAATAGCTCTTATAAGTGCAAAATTGACCATAAAACCAATCATTTCATTTCATATTGGAATAACTATCAAATAAAATGAAAACTCCACTATCATAGAATCCCCTTGCTCCTCCACAAAACCAAAAAAAATTATAAACCCATTATACATTTAAAAAATCCAAACCATAAAAAATTTAACACAAAAAATACCATCTAAGGTATTCAACCCAGAGTATTCCAAATGGGCTACAAACAAAGTATTGATGTTTTCATTAGACACATAATTAGGTGTAATATATAGCTCAAGAATGGTATTTCTTAGATACCAAAAAAAATAATTTATGAATAGGGAAATGTCAAGGGGTCTTAGATAAATACCCTAAAAATGCCAACAACATAAAATTGAGTCTCTCACCTAGAACATCAAAGCAGAAACTAAAAAAAAAAAACCCAGGTCAAAATACATAAAAGCTTAATCTACAAGGCCTTTTCAATAAACTAAAATTTAGAACTAAAATCAAGAAATAGTTAGAAGATATGTAGATCAAAATTTAAAAAACCAACTTCAATAACAACTTTTCAAAGTCAATCCCCTAGAATGTTCAACATACTAACAATGCTCACATGTTCTATAAGGATGGTAACAATAAAAATTGATGTTGCTAAGGAGAAAATAGATGGTAAGGGTTAATCCTTACCACCATAACTTAATTCATGCCTAATTTATTTCAATATTTTAAGGAGAAAAGAGATGTGTATTATTTATATCGTTAAAGAGTGTTGAATTAAATTAGGTCTAAATTATTTATATCTATTTAATTCAATACACACCATCTCTTTTCTCCTTAAAATAATGCACACCCTTACCATGCATTATTTATATCTATAATGCACAGTCAATTTAAATAATGCACATCTCTTTTCCCACCATAACTTAATTCACACACAACTTAATTTAAATGGATACAAATAATGCACACCCAATTTAATTCAACACTCTTTAACTAGATCTATTTATTGTTCAAGTTGTGGCCAAAAGAGGTTCCACTAGACCCATCAATAACTATTGAAAGTGTAATTAAAATTTAGAAAAGGCTCTTCTATTTCAAGAAACTATGATAAAATAACTATATTTTTCTACAAAATTCACATTCACTAAAAACAACTATAATAGGCGGAAGATAGTGATAATATAATCAAATTTTATCAAGATTCATAATGACAGGCATATATTCTTTTTTGATAATAGTCAAAATTTTATTTAAAAGGCAAGGTTGACCATTAAATTTTAGACCTACATTTAAATAAAACACACTCTAATTAATTAAGAACATTTGTAGAGGGAGAGTGAGTATAAAATTAAGTCATTTGACAATTTATTTTGATTTCATTAGGGCTCCATGTCTATTGTGTATCTCAAATAAATGATATAATGACACTATTGAGGAGATGTGATGTTGAGGTCTAGAAGTCTATCTTGTATCTTCTATTTTTCCATGCTATGAATTGCATTGAAAAATGTGACATTTTATTAGAAAATACATAGGGAATAATCATTTTTAGGTATAATTTGGTATCTATCAGAGCTCTCAACCATAATTTGTTATGGCAATGATTTTTTATCTTGGGACACTTGCATGCAAAAATGAACCAAAAAAATGTGATTAATTTTTTACAGTTACTTTCAAACATTCTATTATTTAGGTTGTTATAATGATATACATAATCTAGGATATTTGAATGGGATTTATTGACCATATTAAACTTTTAGTGTCAAAAAACTTTGTACATTAATTATCTATTCTAAATTGATTACAGATGTGTTACATAATGAATTTATGGCCAAAGAGCATGGCAATTGGTCCATCCCATATTGAGCCCTCCACAAGTGGGATCAATAATTCAAAAACACCCAAAAACATTTTCATTGTAAAACTAAGCTAACTTGGCCATACATCTAGATCGTGCATCTATTAAATTAATTTTAGTTCACAACCTAGGACAAAGCCACACACAAGTCAAACTTAGTGATAAAATCATATCCGAATTCATCTACTCAACTTAACCTAAATACATTTCATTAATGACAAAATATTATCTTTAAAACCATCTTCCTTATCTATGAAGACCTCTTGATCACTAAAATGTTCCTCATTAAATTTACCTAAGTGAGTGTTTTATGTGCCTCATATATTACCCGACTTAAACTCCACAACACCCACATCAAAAAGTTCACATGGTTAAAAATTTCAAGGTGAGATGAGTATTACTGGTAAGGGGAAATGATAAGGTATCTAAAGTGATATCATATACTAGACCTAGATTCATGATAGTTATTGGATTTAAATCATCAACACCCATAGCAAAGAGTTTCACAGCTTGCCAAGTGGTAGCATATTTGATTGGTTGTTTCTTATTGTCAAGGGTGGATAAGGATGTCATGAGACCTGATTTGATTTTAGTAATATTATTAGAGATCTAGACTGCACCCTATATAGGTAAGGGATTATTAAATACCTCTACCCAAATCTATATCAACATAAGAATAATACTAGGATGTGGGTATCCTATAATGGGTTCAGACTTCTAGGATTTTTAATGAGTCTAGCTCCATTGATGCATCATTTTAGCTCATTCATACTACTAAAACCCACTAATGACCTGAGTGAGAGAGAGAGAGAGAGAGAGAGAGAGAGAGAGAGAGAGAGAGAGAGAGAGAGGGGGGGTAAACCTAAGCTAACCATGGTGATGCACCTAAATAATGGTTGATCCACTTTATTTTAACTCTTGAACACTAATGAAATGAGTAAAAGACTAGATCTAGGACTCCAAGTAGCTATCATACATCATTATTTCATGCAGAGGTCCACCAAATGATCAAAAATTAAGGGAACTAATGGAGAGGTTTAATTAAAAACACAAACCAATTGATGTATCCATATGTGGCCTTCGATCAAAATATATTTGAACACTAAACATGGCCTACATAACAAGATCAACTAGTAACTATGTGAGATTAAGACTTGACAAGGGAGAGAATTATACCACATATGAAAATCAAATTGACATATACACACTATACAGAATACTGAAATATAAAAAAAGTCTTGTATTCATCTCAAGAGGTTATAAGCTCCATCTTGGTAGTGTTTATTCTCTAATTTTTAGAATTTCTCCTAAATTTGTAAAACTTGTAAGAAATCACCAATTCCTTATAAGGGTGTGGAACATGAGGGAGGACACAATAGCATCAGTCCTAGCAACAAATAGCATACTAACAATAGAAATCTTAGTCTTAGCCACAAAAATAGCAACAAAAATATCATGGGAAATAATACGGGAGGACCATGTTATAGTTTCAATGGTAGCAGGGGAAGTCTATCCAGTAGTCCCAATAGTTGTAGTAGTAGTGGAGTTCCCAATAGTAGTCTCAAAATCATTAGCAATAGCAAGGGAAGACCCTATAATAGTCCCAATAGTAGAAGAGTCATACAGTGGGATCAATAATTCAAAAACACCCAAAAACATTTTCATTGTAAAACTAAGCTAACTTGGCCATACATCTAGATCGTGCATCTATTAAATTAATTTTAGTTCACAACCTAGGACAAAGCCACACACAAGTCAAACTTAGTGATAAAATCATATCCGAATTCATCTACTCAACTTAACCTAAATACATTTCATTAATGACAAAATATTATCTTTAAAACCATCTTCCTTATCTATGAAGACCTCTTGATCCCTAAAATGTTCCTCATTAAATTTACCTAAGTGAGTGTTTTATGTGCCTCATATATTACCCCACTTAAACTCCACAACACCCACATCAAAAAGTTCACATGGTTAAAAATTTCAAGGTGAGATGAGTATTACTTGTAAGGGGAAATGATAAGGTATCTAAAGTGATATCATATACTAGACCTAGATTCATGATAGTTATTGGATTTACATCATCAACACCCATTGCAAAGAGTTTCACAGCTTGCCAAGTGGTAGCATATTTGATTGGTTGTTTCTTATTGTCAAGGGTGGATAAGGATGTCATGAGACCTGATTTGATTTTAGTAATACTATTAGAGATCTAGACTGCACCCTATATAGCTAAGGGATTATTAAATACCTCTACCCAAATCTATATCAACATAAGAATGACACTAGTGTGTGCGTATCCTATAATGGGTTCAGACTTCTAGGATTTTTAATGAGTCTAGCTGCATTGATGCATCATTTTAGCTCATTCATACTACTAAAACCCACTAATGACCCGAGAGAGAGAGAGAGAGAGAGAGAGAGAGAGAGAGAGAGAGAGAGAGAGAGAGAGAGAGAGAGAGAGAGAGAGAGAGAGAGAGAGAGAGAGAGAGAGAGAGAGAGAGAGAGAGAGACAGAGAGGGGGGGGGTAAACCTAAGCTAACCATGGTGATGCACCTAAATAATGGTTGATCCACTTTATTTTAACTCTTGAACACTAATGAAATGAGTAAAAGACTAGATCTAGGACTCCAAGTAGCTATCATACATCATTATTTCATGCAGAGGTCCACCAAATGATCAAAAATTAAGGGAACTAATGGAGAGGTTTAATTAAAAACACAAACCAATTGATGTATCCATATGTGCCCTTCGATCAAAATATATTTGAACACTAAACATGGCCTACATAACAAGATCAACTAGTAACTATGTGAGATTAAGACTTGACAAGGGAGAGAATTATACCACATATGAAAATCAAATTGACATATACACACTATACAGAATAATGAAATATAAAAAAGTCTTGTATTCATCTCAAGAGGTTTATAAGCTCCATCTTGGTAGTGTTTATTCTCTAATTTTTAGAATTTCTACTAAATTTGTAAAACTTGTAAAAAATCACCAATTCCTTATAAGGGTGTGGAACATGAGGGAGGACACAATAGCATCAGCCCTAGCAAAAAATAGGATACTAACAATAGAAATATTAGTCTTAGCCACAAAAATAGCAACAACAATATCATGGGAAATAATAGGGGAGGACCATGTTATAGTTTCAATGGTAGCAGGGGAAGGTCCCATCCAGTAGTCCCAATAGTTTTAGTAGTAGTGGAGTTCCCAATAGTAGTCTCAAAATCATTAGCAATAGCAAGGGAAGACCCTATAGTAATCCCAATAGTAGAAGAGTCATACAGTGGGATCAATAATTCAAAAACACCCAAAAACATTTTCATTGTAAAACTAAGCTAACTTGGCCGTACATCTAGATCGTACATCTATTAAATTAATTTTAGTTCACAACCTAGGACAAAGCCAAACACATGTCAAACTTAGTGATAAAATCATATCCAAATTCATCTACTCAATTTAACCTAAATACATTTCATTAATGACAAAATATTATCTTTAAAACCATCTTCCTTATCTATGAAGACCTCTTGATCACTAAAATGTTCCTCATTAAATTTACCTAAGTGAGTGTTTTATGTGCCTCATATATTACCCCACTTAAACTCCACAACACCAACATCAAAAAGTTCACATGGTGAAAAATTTCAAGGTGAGATGAGTATTACTTGTAAGGGGAAATGATAAGGTATCTCAAGTGATATCATATACTAGACCTAGATTCATGATATTTATTGGATTTACATCATCAACACCCATTGCAAAGAGTCTCACAGCTTGCCAAGTGGTAGCATATTTTATTGGTTGTTTCTTATTGTCAAGGGTGGGTAAGGATGTCATGAGACCTGATTTTATTTTAGTAATATTATTAGAGATCTAGACTACACCCTATATAGGTAAGGGATTATTAAATACCTCTACTCAAATCTATATCAAAATAAGAATGACACTAGGGTGTGGGTATCCTATAATGGGGTCAAACTTCTAGGATTTTTAATGAGTCTAGCTCCATTGATGCATCATTTTAGCTCATTCATACTACTAAAACCCACTAATGACCAGAGAGAGAGAGAGAGAGAGAGAGAGAGGTAAACCTAAGCTAACCATGGTGATGCACCTAAATAATGGTTGATCCACTTTATTTAAAACTCTTGAACACTAATGAAATGAGTAAAAGACTAGATCTATGACTCCAAGTAGCTATCATACATCAGTGTTTCATGCAGAGGTCCACCAAATGATCAAAAATTAAGGGAACTAATGGAGAGGTTTAATTAAAAACACTAACCAATTGATGTATCCATATGTGGCCTTCGATCAAAATATATTTGAACACTAAACATGGCCCACATAACAAGATCAACTAGTAACTATGTGAGATTAAGACTTGACAAGGGAGAGAATTATACCACATATGAAAATGAAATTGACATATACACACTATACCAGAATAATGAAATCTAAAAAAAGTCTTGTATTCATCTCAAGAGGTTACAAGCTCCATCTTGGTAGTGTTTATTCTCTAATTTTTAGAATTTCTCCTAAATTTGTAAAACTTGTAAAAGATCACCAATTCCTTATAAGGGTGTGGAACATGAGGGAAGACACAATAGCATCATCCCTAGCAACAAATAACATACTAACAATAGCAATCATACTCTTAGCCATAAAAATAGCAACAACAATATCTTGGGAAATAGTAGGGGAGGATCCTGTTATAGTTTCAATGGTAGCAGGGGAAGTCCATCCAGTAGTCCCAATAGTTGTAGTAGTAGTGGAGTTCCCAATAGTAGTCTAAAAATCATTATCAATAGCAAGGGAAGACCCTATAGTAGTCCCAATAGTAGAAGAGTCATACAGTGGGATCAATAATTCAAAAGCACCCAAAAACAATTTCATTGTAAAACTAAGCTAACTTGGCCATACATCTAGATCGTGCATCTATTAAATTAATTTTAGTTCACAACCTAGGACAAAGCCACACACAAGTCAAACTTAGTGATAAAACCATATCCAAATTCATCTACTCAATTTAACCTGAATACATTTCATTAATGAGAAAATATTATCTTTTAAAACCATCTTCCTTATCTAGGAAGACCTCTTGATCACTAAAATGTTCCTCATTAAATTTACCTAAGTGAGTGTTTTATGTGCCTCATATATTACCCCACTTAAACTCCACAACACCCACATCAAAAAGTTCACATGGTGAAAAATTTTCAAGGTGAGATGAGTATTACTTGTAAGGGGAAATGATAAGGTATCTCAAGTGATATCATATACTAGACCTAGATTCATGATAATTATTGGATTTACATCATCAACACCCATTGCAAAGAGTTTCACAGCTTGCCAAGTGGTAGCATATTTGATTGGTTGTTTCTTATTGTCAAGGGTGGATAAGGATGTCATGAGACCTGATTTGATTTTAGTAATATTATTAGAGATCTAGACTGCACCCTATATAGGTAAGGGATTATTAAATACCTCTACCCAAATCTATATCAACATAAGAATGACACTAGGGTGTGGGTATCCTATAATGGTTTCAGACTTCTAGGATTTTTAATGAGTCTAGCTCCATTGATGCATCATTTTAGCTCATTCATACTACTAAAACCCACTAATGACCCGAGAGAGAGAGAGAGAGAGAGAGAGAGAGAGAGAGAGAGAGAGAGAGAGAGAGAGAGAGAGAGAGGAGAGAGAGAGAGAGAGGAGAGAGAGAGAGAGGAGAGAGAGAGAGAGAGAGAGAGAGAGAGAGAGAGAGAGAGAGAGAGAGAGAGAGAGAGAGAGAGAGAGGTAAACCTAAGCTAACAATGGTGATGCACCTAAATAATGGTTGATCCACTTTATTTGAACTCTTAAACACTAATTAAATGAGGTAAAAGACTAGATCTAGGACTCCAAGTAGCTATCATACATCAGTATTTCATGCAGAGGTCCACCAAATGATCAAAAATTAAGGGAACTAATGGAGAGGTTTAATTAAAAACACTAACCAATTGATGTATCCATATGTGGCCTTCGATCAAAATATATTTGAACACTAAACATGGCCTACATAACAAGATCAACTAGTAACTATGTGAGATTAAGACTTGATAAGGGAGAGGATTATACGACATATGAATATCGAATTGACATATACACACTATACAAAAATAATGAAATCTAAAAAAAGTTTTTTATTCATCTCAAGAGGTTACAAGCTCCGTCTTGGTAGTGTTTAGTCATTCCCAAGAGAGGGATCAGAGAGATCAAATTTTTGGCTCAAAATCCTCTATATATAGCAAAAAGGGAGAGAGAGAATGGAACCTTGTGTAGGAGAGTGCAAAAAATATCTTAGTCATGAGGTGATGGCTCATTGATTACTTTTCCTTGCCCATGCATGCCTCTAATGAACTAACTTTTATTGACAAACAGACCTCAACTTGATCTAATAGTCTTTGAGGTCCTCTTATTGGTGACAAGATCCCATTGGAAGACAAGGGTTTATTCTATATGATGATGAAGTTTGTTTGAGTGGAATCAATACCCTTAACTACTTCTCCAACTATCAGCTCACCACCTTGGGATGATAAGCCTCTTTAACATGTTCATGAAGATCAAATCCTTATATCCTAAAACTAATAGTGTCATGCCATAAATAGTGATTAGTACTTACTTTATTGAGGATGGGGATACATCGATAGATGAGACCCTTTGAATTAATCACAAATCCACTCCATTTCCATCTTCAGATCATAGGTCCATTCTATAGGTCAAAACATAATCTAAGACTATTGGTTTTCCTATAGACATCATATTGATGCTGACCTGCAGACTACATAGCTCCTTTTCTAGATCCAAATAGGTCCAAAATAGGCCCATTCCATCTCCTACATAGTCTCAATAGTACCATTTGATCTTAAAATATATTTTATTTTTCAAATCTAGATCATGCTCAATTTTGGTTCCATCCATATATGCTTGTCTTGGTTGAAAACTATCTATTTGACTTTCATCAAAAGTGTCCTAGGCCATAATTTTATTAATTTACTATTGAAATCAGCTTGTATAGTGACCCTATTGCTCTTATTATATCATTGATCTTAGAAGCATGATAAGATGTGGTTCATCAATATTATATTAATTTAAACATGCTCATACCACATGTCAACCTGCATTCATTCTCAGGATCTACTGACTCTTTAACTTACTCATGTATGGTTGACATTGAGTCTATGATTGAACATGAGCCATTGATCTACCTAGGCCCATTAACCTATATTTGCATGCTCATCATTAGATTTGATCTCAACACCTAAGATTTAGACACTTGTGAAGATTGCACTTAGTTGGGGACCCCTTTGATGATTTTTTAATGTAAATTACTATTTCATGAGTCCCAAATTTGACGTTTGTATAACCATTTTTGATGTCTACATGAACATATTTGATGTCTATGTAACCATCACTAGGATATTTAGACATCAACATTTATTTGTCATAGCTTGAGTTTGACATTCATGCAATCATCACTTGAAGTCCATGGGAATGTCAATGACGTCTACATGACCATCAATCTATTGACCCCGATAGATGACTATTGAGATTTAACTTTGACACTTGTGTGAAATCCACTCTTCTAGATCATAAATTCCCTAGGCTATTTATTTTAGACATTTTTACTGTACATTTGTTGTGGGCCTTGTGCCTCGACCACTTTCTCTAAATGGGTTTATTTGTGGCTCTTTTTCATTAGATAAAATGTCTAGGGAAATTGTTGCAGAATAATTGCCCAAAAGAATTAAGTTTGCCTTATCATTGCCTTAGAAAATTTCTTACAGAGAAAATGTCCAATAGAATTCATGCCTTTAGGATTTATTCTTGTAGATAAAACTTCTGATAGAATGAGCCTATAGGGAAATTGTTTGGGTATAATTTATCAGAAAAAATTTGGACTTAGCATTTTTGGGGAATATTTTATCCAAAATAAATTATTTCCTCAGGAATTTTTTATAAGAAACTTTGCTGAAAAAAATGATCTTTCATTATTGTTGTATTTCCCACTTTGCTGAAGAGTGGCCATTCAATAAAATTGTTTGAATAATTTTCCAAAAATAAATGACCCTTAGTATTTTAATACGGATAAAATGTCTAAAAGAATTTGTCCTTCAGGCCTTTTGTTTCAGATAAAATGTCTAAATCAATTCTTGATGCTTAGCTAAAGCTTAAAACAAATTTCTTGAAAGAATGAACACTTAGTCAAATGAACTTGAAATGATTTCTTCAAAGGAACTAACACTTAGCCATTTCCCAAGTATCAAATGATCTTTTAAGCTGCAAGCTCGTTTGGACATGTTCTTGGAAATACTCAAAAATCATGAAGGAATGCTAGTATTTTTTAATTCACAACCTCAGACCCCCTTTGCTAATATTTTGATCCATTAGCTCATTAGGAATTTTTCTCATTTTCTCTGTCTAGGCAAAAGCTTGGTATGTGGGCCAAAATGGCCAAAAAGATTTCATGTTTGATGTGTATCTCAAATAAATAATGTAATGCTTTAATGTGGGGATAAGATATTGGGGGTCTCAAATTCCATTTTGTATTTTCAATTCTTCCATGATACTTATTTCTTTAATTGTTCATTTTCTGTGACCTTTAACTAAATTTTCATAATGTATCAAAGAATTAAAAGTTTTATATTTATGGCTTCCACAGCCCACAGTTATTTATAGATATATATGTCTAGTGAAAGTCAAAAATATTTATTGGTATCAATTTTTAGGATCACACTATGTGATTTGGTATTAAAGATATGAAAATAAAAATTGATCATAGTTGTTTCAATAAGTTAATTTTTCAAAGGTTTCTACATTGTTCATTTATTTTGTTTACGATTATATTTTGGTTAAGTCCTAAGTAAACTAGATTGAATATAAATTTAAAGTTTTTGAGCTTTGAATTTTATCATTTGGAGAGATTTAATGCTTCCATAGTCATTATTAATTTATTTCCAAAAAAATCTATGACAGTTTTTTTAGTGTAATTATTTATAGTGCATCTCTAATGCCTAATGTTATTAGATGGAAAACAGGGGTCCATGAATTGATTTATTTTCCATATTTTTGATACTCATTTTTACATAATGAGAAATATGAATAATTAGGATCATACACTAGATGGTCCATATCGTACACCAAAAATAGATTTAATACATCTATTTGGATTTACATGACCTCTACTAATATCCAAAGGGTATGTATCATGTAGGGTGGTGGCATATTTGATTGGTCATTTTTTAAATTTTCAAGGGTGGATGAGGATTGTAATGCTAGTTGATTTGATTACAATATCGATTCAAATTTGATGTGCATATCAAATTACCTTCATAATGGAGTTGATGTTGGGACAAGACATTGAGGTCCCATATTCTATCTTTTAGCTTCTATTCATTCATGATGTCAATATACTAACACTTGAGAAAATACAACTTGTTTAATAAAATGCATAAATTCCATACTAAACCCATTAGGAGAAAGGGAAACACATGAAAATAGTGAAATATTTAAGGGTTATATGATTGGTGATGGTGAGGGGAAATGACAAGGTATTTGAAATGATATCATAAACCATAAGGTGCATATTATACACCAGACCTAGATTCAAGGTAACTGCTTTGATTTGCATAACCAACACCCATTTCAAAGCAGTTTCTAGGTTGTAAGGTGGTGACATGTTTGATTGGTTTTTATATTATCAAGTATGGATATAGAAACAAGGCTCCACATCTATTATATATCTCAAATTAATGATGTAATGACACTAATATGGTGAGAAAACTTTGAGGTCTTAGATTCTATCTTGTAGGTTTAATTTGTTCATACTATAGATTACATTGATAGATGTGACATTTTATTAGAAAATCCTTAGTTACTATTTGTCTCTATATATAATTTTCTATATGTCAAAGATGTTGACCATAAGTTGACATGGAAATGTTTTTGCTCATGACACATACACACAAATAAGAACCAAAAAATGTGATTAACCTTTTTAAAATTACTTTAAATCATTTTAGTATGTTGATTGTTACATTGACAAATTATCCTAGTCATTTGAGTGGGATTTATTGACCATATTAATTTTTTCATGTAAATAAAACTTGTGTATTTTTTTATGTATTGTAAATCAATTATTGATGGATACATAGAAAATCTATATCCAAAGAGTGTGGAATTGGATAAATCCCCCATTGAACCCTTTAAAGATAGGAATACTAATTTAAAGACACACACATTATGCCTCAATCCCAAACTAACCCAACTTGGACATACATTTATATCCCACATCCATTGCATCGATGTTGGTTCCTAACTTGGTCTAGACCAACATGTATGAGTTAGATTTACAACTTGAGTCACATCCCAACTCAATTAATTAACTAAACTTATATTCACTATGTAAACCCTAAAATTCACTCCTTATAGTCATTTACGTCAGCTAGAGAGACCTCTTGCTCCCTAGGAAGTGTCTCGTGCAACTTCCCTAAATGAGGGTTTCTAACCCCTCATATACTTCCCTAGTTAAACTATGTTACTCTAACTACACCAATGTTGCTTATTTTTAAGTCTCACATAGAAACACTAGCATCACACACTATGACAAAGATTTGCACATTGCTCACACTGATCCTCTAACTATTGTCTACCTTATTCATTCTCTATCACCCATTGGCACTAGTTCAGTTTTTAGAGTTATTTGGAAGTTATTATACTAGTTAGTGCATCTTTAAACCTACAAAAGTTTATATTTGTTCACATCACAATGCCTTATATGCTCTATTATCTATCTCTAGATTCACCTATGGCCTAAAATTATTCCTGACTGGTCACCTCAATACTTAACATAATCCATACTATAACTAGTTACATCTCTCTTAGTTATGCTTGATTTAACATTGACCTTTTCCCTCCATGAAACCTCATGTTATCTTTTTATAAGTAACTTCACAAGTACATGTATATTCAATCATGCAAAACTCACATCTCAAGTGTTTCACAATTTAAGGAGCCTTCAGTCATCCAATCCCTATTTTGGGTAGGTTTCATTACCCTTCTCATTGATCCACAATCTCTAATCTATCATACAGCCAAATGGCTTGCTCCTCACATTTACATTATCTATTGAATTCCCATACCATTGACTTACACATGTTGAGGTGATATTTATTTTATTATGTATAATTAATGTTATATATTTTATATTATTATTGTGTTTATATCATATTATTGTTAATTCTTACTATGATATCATAGACCTTCGACAAATTTGTTAAAAGATGAACAACACGATTAATGTGGCCACCAATATGAAATAAATTATTCTTATGATTTATCATGGGACTAATGATTACTTCCAACTTTGACATTGACCTACTCATATCTTCCATCATTAGCCCCATTTTCTCCAATATAATTGCTAAATCCCTAAACCTTTCTATTTTTTCATACAATTACTTATTTTTTTTCAAACAATAATATGATAATGTAATCTCTACTATCACTTTTTACCATCTCCCATGATTTTTTTTGTATCTTTTGATTATCCTCAAATCTCAATGTTCTTGGAAGTTAAATGACATAGTTTATTTATTTCACTTCTCAATTTGTCTGTAGACCTAATAACCTATTGATTTATCAATTTTTATTGTTATTATTTGGTTAATTACTATTTTGGTTTAGCTGGATTACATATACTGAGATATGGATAGTTATATGTTGATTAATTTACATGATTGTTCAATATAGAGTTAATTGTACTTGCATGCTATGTACATGATGATCATGTTTGTTTAGTTTATTTCATTAGTATATTATGGATTTTACATTATTTTAGGATAACTACATTATTATGAGGTATATGTAGGATATATCCTTCACCCATAGTTTGAAGAGGGAGGGAATCATTGAAGAGGGTGGCATAGATGGAGGCATTGGGGGATGACAGACTAAAAATAAGAACCTGCACATGCCACAAATAGATAATATGATGCTATACTCATTGTTTGATATGATATTTTAGTTATAATCATGATTTTTATTATTGAATATGGTTGTGTGTTACATTATGATGTCATACTTAGCTTATCTCATGTGATGGTGTTGTTATAATGAGTGATTGGAATCCATGTTTGTCTTTATTATGACTTGTTGCTATCTATGATATAATTTAATGTCTTCAAAATGGTCATGTATTAATAAATTTATTTATTGGTAAGATGAACTCTATTACTTGTTTGATTGGTTTGTTAAGATGATTACTAATATCGTGTTTTGTCCATATTGATATTTGGAACCAATGCTGATACACATAATGCTTAGAAGGTTATTATTTTTAGTAATAGTAAATGACATTCACAGAATTCAACTGCACTGTTAAGTAATCATAGTGATTAAATTAATTTGGGAAGTCATTATGTTTGATTAATATTATAATGTTTGATTGACTTTTATAAAGTTGATGTTAAAAAGGTCAATTTCATTATTAATATTATTATGGAAATTGTAATGTTTTGAACAATTTTGGGAAAATTTATAACATTCCTAATATGTGAAGGAGATATTACCATGCATAAATTTTAAAATGAATTATCATTGTTTTAATTTGGAATGTTTGATATTAGGGCTAAGTTTTAACTAGGTTTTGACTTGTGTTATCAGTGATTATGCTAAACAAAAACTTCATTTTGGTTTTGATTGGAGAAAAAACTTAGTTTTAATTAGTATAGTGTGATTTAAGGTTTGCATGAGAGGCTTCTTCACTAGGCTTGTAATGAGCACATGAATTCATAGAAGAGAAAGTTGATTTTTTTGTTAGCATGCAAATGGATAAAGGGACAAGGAGATACCTAAAGGGGAATGAAATTTAGGGGTAGAAAGAAAAAATGGAGATTTTAACAAGGGTTTGGAATAAATCTTACAAGTTTATATCATTTGAACATCTTTGACATGTAAGTTATGTTATTTAAATTTATAGAATAGTATGGATTAATATAAGGGTTTTTTGTTTGTTTTATTATTACAAAATTTAGGAAAATAACTAGGGATAAATGCTTGGTCCTATGGTTGGATCATCCATCCATAGAACCAATCATATAACCATGAAACCCTAAGTTATCAGTGGCCATTTTAACTATTTAATCATGAGTTTTTTGTATAAAAAATTTTGGGTGTTTTTTGGGTTAAATAAACCCTAAGTTAAGTTTGAGATTAGAATTTGACTAACAACTGAGTTATGTTTATAGACTTTAATTTGGGTTATATTCAATTATTTGAGCATATATTGAAAAATTTCATTCAATATACAAAATACTGGTTTATTTTCTTAATAGGTTAAGTATTAAACCTAAATTCTAAATTTTTTTTTGAATAGTAATGTATCATAACTAGGTTAATTTCATAAACCACTAAATCTGGGTACGACTATGTATGTTTGACCTATGATGATTATTATAATGTCAAGTTTTGATTATCTTCCTAATTGATGCACATGAATGTATGTCTATATACATAGATATACGCATGTAATAAATGAGTCCTTTAAGGACCTATGATATGAATATAGTGGTAAGTGCACCAACTTGGGGGATAAAAAAGGGCCCACCCATGGACATGATTTTTCTAAAATTTTAGAAATGTGAACTTCTGCAGATAATTAGAGACAACTAAACTCAAAATGTATCATTTCGAGTCTAGTTTCTTTTTTTTTTTTTGCAAAATGTTTTAGTATAAATAGGTAAAACAACTAAAATTTCAATTGTACCATTCTGTGTGACCCACTACTTTTTGAACATTGTTAAATATTGTTAGAAACGCTTTGGTGAATAGTTAGATAAGATATTCCAGTGTGTTACAATTTTTTTTTAATATTTTTTTTCGTAAATATTTTTTTATTAATTTTACAATTAAGTATATCCTAAAAAAAACAAAAAATGGATATCCGGCTGTACAGCCCACCCTAATCACATCAAAAAAAGCAAAAGTTGATTTTTTTTTAAATGTGTGTAGAATTAGGCCTAGTTTGTTACAATGTAATTTTTTTTTGCACGTGTGTCTATTAAAAAAAATTAGATAAACATGAATAGGCATGTATTGGTGAGGCATGTAAAGGCCTAAAAAATGTGTTGATAGAAATAAATATAGTCTGAACCTTTAAAATAGCCCAAAAATTATAAAAAGCGTACATTTAGAAATAAGACAACTTGCTTGTCACAACGGTAATAAATTTTCAAATTTTGATGTTAAAATCCATAGTGTATTTGGTGATTGAAGTTGAAATTTGTTGGTTTTTTTCTAAAACTCAAAATCTTGACTATAGATGCATAGTCCCAAGCCTTTAGCTCATAAACCCAAGCTGTTTATAAGCACAAAGGCTTGGTTTTAAATTTAAATTAAAATAACACATACAAATTATATAATGTGCATGTGTTGTATGATTTGTATGCACTATATAACATAATAAATAATGTGTACAAATTATATAATGCATGTGTTGTTCTAACATAAAATAAAACAAACAAATTTCATGTTTGTTATAGGGGAAAGGTGCCATTAGCTTTGGATAGTGAATTAAAGTTCCATAAAATTGAATTAGACTTCAAAAATTTTATCCATTTCAATATGTCATCTTAACTACTTATAACTAAGGTTACAAGGTCTAACACATTATACATTTGACAATATAACTAATTTTATCATGAGAGGTCATAAAATGCATTTTTAAAACCTATGATCAAAACTTAATCTTTAGAGTACCAATCATTGTGCATTAGAGAATCAATACTTGACTCTTACTTGTCAAGATGTGATTGGTTACTTTTAATTTTATAGAATAAATGTTGAACAAGTATTAGATATTACATATTCAACTTTTGGTGCACTTTAATATTTATATAAACCATTATGTTTCATCAATATAACATATGTTAATAAAATATTTGTTTGACAATTGAAACATACACAAATATTAGGATCTTTCCCCTAGTAGGGAAATAATATACCTTACCACTTTACTTTCCTAAAATCATACTTGCCCTTCAATTTTGTGTTTCTTCTAGATATTAGCCTACTTGCCTAAAATCTTATCTTACCTTTTTGTTGTTTCTTTGATATCTATGACTGGACCCCTTTATTTATAAATTTTGAACTAATTTTTTTAAGTGGTCAACCTGTTGAATTGGACTATGTAGTATAGATAATCTTGTGCGAGTAGAAATAAGAATTGAGCCCTTGGTATGATAGTGCATCTCTTGGATATCTATTTCAAGAATGTTATCTAATGGAGCCCAATACTTGAGAATCATACCTTGGATTGTCCCAAAAACATTCCTAAAATGTGTTGAATAATGTCCCTTATGTTTCCTCTAAGGTCACTTGGTGTATCTAATTCAATAGGTGCATTTTGAGGTCATAATTGAAAGTATAACAAGGCTCTTCTATTGTTACAATTATTCACTTGATTCCCCTAATGTATTCAAATACATTATTCCAAATTTTCCTTAAATTAAGATCTGTTGTGAAAATATAGTTAATCCTCCATTTTTTGCACCTCCTTTATTTACCCCTCCATCACACATGGGATAACCATCAACCACTCCATCATTTCCCACAATATTTGAAGAGCATCTTTCACATGGGACTAGTCCTAGCCATAACATGGATGCAACAATTACAAGATAAAAAACAAGATAGACAACACTTGGAGCTTATCAATACTATAAATTTCTATACCTTACAATGTAATTGGGATGGTAATATATGAAAGTAAGATGATGGGTACAATATATGTACATGTTTTTCTTAAATAATTTGGTCATGTTGGGTATGTGTTTTGTTTTCTATAATATGTGGTTGTAAGATTAATAAAATTGAAATGGTCAGATATATCCATTAGTGATGATGTGGTTTTAAGATTTTTTTAGATGTCATACCTCTAGTGATGAATGTATAGCTTAAAAAATATCTAAATGCACTAGAGACATTGTTCAAAACCATTAAGGGATGGTGTAAACATGTGACTGACCAAGTATGACATATGTATAAGTTACCCTAACTCAAAATCTATTAAACATATTCAAGATACATTAAACCTGTGATAATGCCCCCTAAATCTAATACCTACTTCCCCTCAAGGATAATGCTGAGCAAAGAGACCCAATAATTATTCATGTGGATGATGAACTCCTTACCTCATATAAATAGTTGATCAAAATTTAAAACCAACGTGTACCCCCTGATTGAAGGTTTCAAGATTATATATATTTTTAACATATATATTCAATCATCTTTTTCATATTTCATTGTAATGAGCTTAAACCTTATGATGTGGACTGCAAGAAAGTAGTACATGTCTCAGAATTCTTACTTTAGCTTGGGATTTGAGATTAAGACTCATACATTATTCAATTATGTTCTTCCCTATGTGTAAGACTTAATATTAATGTATTTTGGGATCTAGAGGTAATTCAAGGTAGAGGGATATAAATATTTTGAGTACATACAAGTCGACAATTGATAACATTTGGTGCTTGTTCAATTTGGATGAGATATTAAAGGGATCTACATGACACTTTTTATATAATAATGGCAATTTGAAGGCTTACATCATGTGAAATATTTAATAGACATGAGTTTATTATATTAATGTCAATATTTAAACATTATTGGCTTATATGTATGTACAATAAATTTATGAATAGGCCTTAATTGGATTTGTTGGCTTGGTGATGGAACATGTCTAAGTATCAAAGATGTGCATATTTTACAACTCTAACACTTATCTAGGTGTATTAGACCTACACATGTGTAAATATTTGATTGTATTGGGTGTCTTGAGGTTATGACAAAAATAATACTTCTAGGACAAGTGACAGTTAGATATTTAACATAAATATATGTGTGTACAAGATACACATGTGCATGTATCTAATTAGATCATGCCTCATAAGGATCTGATAGAGCTTCCTCATTCTTCGAAGACCTAATACCTCTAATAGTGAAAACACTTTCGAGCACATATAAGGTACATGTGGTGATATGTAATTAGATTTAGCATTGTCAAATCTAAAAAATTTAGGACTTCATGCATATCTGATAGGTTTAACACTTTTGGGTGTATGAAGTACACACGTGGCACAATAAAGTTCAATTATATGGGAAATTCAATTGAGGAGACATGGGAGGTCAATTTGAAAACTTGATTAACATAATTATAAGATCATAATATATGATTTTAGACAAAATTAAGTATGATTATATCTATCATGAATTGGACCAATTAGTTTATTGGTTCAATTAGGAATGTGATTCAGGTAAAATTGAGCCCCTAACCAAATTTATGGCCCAATTAATTATATAATATAGATGTAACATGTATGACTTGATTAACCCTAATTTAATTAGAAATGCAAATATGCACACAAATGTGGATAATTTCAACCCATTGAACCTAAATTAGAATCTATGATGTGATTGAAAGGGCTAAATTAGGTCATGTTTCATGAGATGTTGATCATAAACCCTAATTTTATCACTTGAATATGTATAGTTCCCTTAAACATTAATTTCATGATATATACACATTTACAAACCCATTACACTAAACCCCTAACCATAAATCCTAATTGTATAACAAATACAACCCTTAAGTTCCATGATTTCATCATAAATGCATAAATTCATGAATGTGATTAGTGCCAATTTTTGAACCTTTTATTTACCTAGTTTTGTAAGGACCTATGATGGGATTTTGGGAAATTTTCTTTTATTTCATCTTATATATTGAGCCTTATTGATTCATTCATTAGTTTTATTGATTCATAGTCTTATCAAGAGTCTTATTACATCATGTATTAGGGATTTATGCATTATATTTGGGGTTTATGCATTGTATTGAGCCTTATTTCTTCATGTGATAGCCTAGTTACATCATATTGGATATTTATTACATCATATGATAGTCTTCTTACATCACATGATAGTCTTATTACATTACATGATAGTTTTATTGCATTATATTGAGCCTTATTGCATGATATGATAGTGTTATTATAGCATATGATAGTCTTATTATATCATTATATGGATTTATGCATCATATTATAGTCTTATTGAGTGTTATTTCATCATATTATAGTATTATAGTGGAAAAAATGCATTGAATATGAGCCTTTTTACTTGTTTTTATAATATATACCTATACTTCAAAGAATGCATATGCATTATAGGAACACGTATGCATTATTCTAATGCATAACCATTCCTATAATATGTATGTGTTCCTTAAAGTAAAATAAATCACTTTCCAATGTCTATTTTTATCCTTAATTGGGATTGTTATCCCCATAGACATTCCCTACATACTCTGCATACTTTCTTGGTTGCATTTTTTTTTGGAACCCACAATTAAAGTACTTTCTTGGTTTATTTTGTCAAAATGGGATATAATTAAATTTTATGAAAGAGGAAAAAGTTTAATAATAAAACATCAGAGCAATTAAAAGAGTTGAGATAAAAATACAAGGTATGAATGCAAGCATTTTGTTCCGAACAAGGTACAAACACTAACCATGATGAGCTAAATGCCTTAGATAATGAGGTAATTTAGAATAATAAATTAAATAATGATGAACATTATAATAATAAATTTAATTATGATGAAATTCACAATAATAAATTGAATTATGATGAAATTGATAATATAAAATTGGATAATGTTAGAAATTCACATTCAAAGTTTAATGTTTTTAATTATGTTCATGAAGAGCCTATGCATGATACTTTACCCAAAAATAATGAACAAAATTTAATGGACTCAAATAATTATGAAATTAATAATGAAAAAAATTTCATAGACACATATAATGAAGAAACAAACAATGAAGAAAATTTCATGGAAACATATAATGATTTTGAAACACCCTCTAAATGGATTCCAATAACAACAACACCTCCAAGAATTGTGCATAGAAAAGATAAGTACTTAATTGAATTTGATAAAAATATTTTGAAACCAATGCATAACATAATGTCTCACCACCATTCAAGAAGATTAGCTAAAGAAATTTGCGATAGTTTCTTTCATAGATTACAGTATGATAGTCAAAGATGTCAATTATTTATTTCGTTGATGAAATTGGTTAAGATGAAACCTATAATGTACAAATTAAAACTAGGAACATCTAACATGGATAATGAAAATGATGAAATTATTGAAATCTACATGATGCATATCATATTATAGGCCTGAAATCATGCAACAATGATTTTAATGTTTCCCAATGTATAAGGAAAACTTGTGCAGTAAGTTATGAAATGAGGAAAAAATAATTGATTTAAAAAATAAGTCAAACACTTGATATAAATATAAAAAAATTAATTAAATCAATTACAAGATGTTAAAGACTTAATGAACCCAATACGAAAGAGCTTTGGTCATTATCTAGTAGACTTCCATGAAAGGACAAGGCCAAGCTGATGTTTTGAAATGCTTGAAAAATTTTAGAAAGATAATACAAGAGTTTTTACCAATGCAAGAGATGTAGTGGAAAAAAAAGTTGGTTCTTATAATTGAGAACTGTATCTAAACTATTTCTTGGATATGAATCAAACATAATTGTACTCTAAGTTTTCAAAAAAACATCCACAAATTGATATTAGTCAAAGACCTTTTGAGATGGCGAAACCTTTTTATGTAAAAATAAATCACACACACACACCACTTATTGTAGGAAACATGTTGAGTTTTCAATGCACTATGATTTTGTTTACCATATTCATTATACATTGATTACTACTAACATTTCAAGAGTGTGGCATAGAAGTTATACCAAAATCAGCAAGGGAATTTATTTCAAATATTTTTTGTGAAAGACCAGATGGATAGTTATTTTATAAGAAATCATGTTTGGATGGAAATTTTAGAATTTACGAAGGATTACCAAAATTAAAAAAATGTATCCATGAGGAGTGTACAAGTATAATTGAATAGGAGTTAGTTGGTTTGAGAAAATACAAGTATGTGACTTATCAATTATGTGACTTATCAAGTAAAATATGGAAAATAATATAAAAAGTGTGAGCTTGTTATGAAAGATATACCTATTTCAAAATTTATAGCAAATTCATGAAGAAAATTGTTTATGAGTATATAAGGCATAGACATAGGTCTAAATAGTTGGATGAACATTTCAAGCTAAGAAAGGACACATTCCCACTTGATTTTATTGTTTTAATAGTCAACTTTTTTAAAAATTACACATTCAAACCACAAATGGATGTTTAATCATAATATCAAAACTCAACATAAATTTCTATATTCGTTCATATAGCATTCATGTATACACCTGATTGTATAAAGGAAGATAAAAAATATTAATGGATTACCATTTCTATATCAATGATGCTTGATCACATTGTATAGAGTATGTACAAGGTTATTTTGATAAGTTCTATGAATACTTTACTCAGAGGAACATTATTTTCAAATGGCATTACATTTGGTCAGGCAATTACACATTACAATTTAAGAATTCATGGATGTTTTATTGGTTTAGAAGGATGCACGTTATCACTAGTGTAAAACATATTTGGAGTTTCACTGAAGCTAGCCATGGAAAAGGGGAGAATGATGGTCCTAGATCATGTGTAAAAGGATCCATTACAAGGGAGGAGTTAAAATATGATAATGTTGCTAATTTGATTGATACAAAAATTATGGTTAACTAGTTTAATGAGAACATACATCATGGTACTCAATCAAATTCTACTATTCATACACATTTTTGGTTAATGGAGGAAATATACTTGGCAAACTATGACAATTGTATGAATATAATAGGTTCAAGTGAGATCCACTCATTTCATAGCTCAATTACAAGTCATGGACTATTCATATGCAATATTTGACATACTTTTGTTCTGCATGCATGGAATTTTTTTGTAATGAGTGTGAGTCATAAGAGTGGGTGGATGACTGGATTTCTAGAACTCTAATTCCAATTAACACATATAAGGTTGTACTAGTATTGCAACATATAGACATTGCATCCATACATGATTTTGACCAAATATATGATCTAATACTTCCAGGTAGAAAATTAATCTTTATGTACTATTTATTCTCATAATCTATGTTCATAATGTCATTGAAATTTGTTTTTTATGATGCAAACCATGTTTTTGTTGTTATTGAAGATAAGGAAAATTAATAGGTAACATATTACTACTTATGTTGGTGTGTAGATGGAAAAATAATTGACTTCCTCAGTCATAGATTGAGAAAACATTGATCATCCCACTGGGTCTCTAGTAGTCACTGGAACTTGGATTTGTTGATATCCTTAAAAAATGTAATTGTAAGATTTTTTGAAGAATTTGAAACTTAGAAGAAGACTATACAGTATTCAAATTTAGTTCTTGTAATAAATATTCAATTATAAAAATATCATGCGAGGCCAAGAAACAAGAATCTATGGAAAATTTATAATTCAAACCATGAAGCTATTCTTGATACTATCAAGATTAGAGTAGATCCAAGTGGTTCATTATATTCAAATTCACAAGTACATTGACTTGTAAAATCTATATGTAATTAATTTTACCAAATATTTTTGATTTTATAGGTAGTACATGCATAAATTTCATCTTTAAATACTTACTAACATTTTTTATAGGTTAGTGGTGTCAAATCATCTTCTACCTTCATGTGGTTGGCACTATTAATAAATAATTTTATATTCTTGAAGCTTAGAGAAGATTATTAAAAGTACTTATTTTTTCCATGATCCTGAATAATTGCTCATGACAGGGTTGTTTCTCCTTGTAGCCTTCCAAACACATTTGTTCTCAGTGTTTTCGTGCATCAAAGTAGTAGTGAAAATACACTTGCGGGTGGAAGTGAGTTTCTTGGTCATTATATAATGTGTAATTTTATTATATAAATGTTCTCAAAGTGATGTATTTTTTGTACCTATCGGTCTAAAAGGCAAATTTGCTAGTTGGAGGTCAACAAGTTGTCTCTTCACTACCCAAAAGTTACATTTTAGGACCCTTTACTGCAACTTCTACAAAAAAATTCTATTAGACATGCTTCAAACTAGATTCAAGGTGTGATTAGAGGAATTTTATATTCACACTAAATATATTATGGTTCCTCCATATGACTTGTAGTTTTTGTTTTATGCATGCCTGAAGTCAAGGTAAAAATTAACATCTTTCTTGTATTGGGAAGGGTGTTCTTGAGCCCAAAATGGGAGTTAGGTTTATCATCTAGGATAGATAGGAGGAAATTAACCTAGTCCTAGATGTTATCTTCCCATATGGACATGTTTTTAGTGATAATTTTCATCCAACAAGTACCAAAAATTGAGTTTTTAGAACATAGCTTCAATTTTAACAACATTTATTGTCAGTGTTTCCATGCTCTAAAAAAAGTAGTGAAAATGCACTTGTAGGAGGAAATGGGTGTCATGGTCATTTTAAAACATGTAATTTTCCTATTTAGACATTATTGAAGTGGTGTATTTGTACCTGTTGGTTCCATTGGTACGTTTTCTAGTTGGAGGTCAAGAAATTGTCTCTTAACTGCCAAAAAGTTACATTTTAGGACCCTTTACTTCAACTTATACCATGGCTTGATCTTAGAGGTGATTAAAAAAATATTAAATTTTAAATTAGAGGAATTTCCCATACACATAATAGATCTTATGATTCATTCATATAACTTATAATTTTTGTTTTATGTATGCCTAAAGTTAGGCTTAAAATCAACATCTTTCTTATATTGGGAAGGACATTCTTGAGCCCAAAATAGGTGGTGGGTTTATAATATAGGATATATGGGAGGATAAGAACATAATATTTTATGTTATCCAACCATTTCAATGTTTTATCAATGCCAAATTTCAGCCAACAAGCACCAAAAATTGAGTTCTCAGACTGTAGCTTCAACATTGACAATATTTGTTGTCAGTGTTTTAATGCTCTTGAACAGTAGTGAAAATTCCCTTATTGGTGGAAGTGGGTGTAATATTCATTTTATAACATGTAAATTCCCTATTTATACATTATTTAAGTGGTGGAATTACACTTGGTAGTCCTAAAGGTAAAGTTGTTGTTTGGAGGTCAAGAAGTTGTCTCTTCACTAACAAAAATTTGTATTTTAGGACCCTTTATTGCAAATTCTACCACAGATTGCTCTTAGAAGTGATTTAAAATGTATTATAGTTGCAATTAGAATAATTTTACACATATAATGGATCTTACAATTCCTCTATATGACTTATATTTTTGGTTTTATGTATGCTTGAAGTTAAGATAAAAATCATATTTCTTGTATTGGGAAGGGCATTCTTGAGCCCATAATGGGTAGTAGGTTTATCATCCAGACCAAATGGGAGAATAATAACCTAGTATTGGCTGTTATATACCCATTTAGATGCGTTATTATTGCCATTTTTTAGTCAACAAGCACCAAAAATTGAGTTCTTGGACTATGGCTTCAACTTTGATAACATTTATTGTCAGTGTTTTTGTGCTCTAGAACAATAGTTAAAATGTACTTATAGGTAGAAGTGGGTATCATGGTCATTTAATAATATGTAATTTGCCTATTTAGACTTACTCTATGTGATTGATTTACACCTACCAGTCCTAGAGTCAAAGTTTCTAGTTAGAGGTCAAGAAGTTGTCTCTTCACTACCAAAAAGTTGCATTTTAGGACCCTTTACTGCAACTTCTAGCACAGATTGCTCTTAGAGGTGATTCAAACTAGATTCAAGGTACAATTACTGTAATATACCTTGAACATGAAGGATCTTATGGCTCCTCCATAATACCTAAATTTTTAGTGTTATGCATACCTAAAGTTAAACTAAAAATCAACATCTTTCTTGTATTGGGAAGGGTGTTATTGAGCCCAAAATGGGTGGTGGGTTTGTCATCCAGGCTAGATGGGAGGATAAAAACCTAGTATTAGATGTTATCCTCCCCTTTGGATGTGTTGGTAGTGCCATTTTTTATCCAAAAAGCACCAAAAATTGAGTTCTTGGACCTAAATTTTAACTTTGATAATATTTGTTGTTAGTGTTTTCGTGCTCCAGAATAATAGTGAAAATGCACCTGCAAAGGAATTGGGTGTCACCATCATTGGAACACATTTAATTTACCTAGTTATAAGGGTTCAAAGTGATATATTTACACCATCAAGTTTTGGAGGGAAAGTTTCTAGTTGAAGGTCAAGAATTTGTCTCTTTACTTTGAAAAAGTTCCATTATAGGACCCTTTATTATAACTTTTACCATGGATTTCTCTTACAGGTGCTTAAAACTATATTTGGGGTGAAGTTAGAGGGATTTATCACACACATGAGGGATATTATGGTTCTTCCATATGATTTACATTTTTGGTTTTATGCATGCCTGAAGTTAGGATTAAAATCAACATATTTCTTGTATTGTGAAGGGCATTCTTGAGCCCAGAATGGGTGGTGGGTTAGTCATTCGAGCTATATGGGAGGCCAAAAACCTAGTCCTAGATTTTATTTGCCTCTTTTGACATGTTGGTAGTGCTAGTTTTCAATTAACAAGAATTGAAAATTACGTTCTCAGACTGTAGCTTCAACTTTGACAATATTTGTTGTCAGTGTTTGCATGCTCTAAAACAATAGTGAAAATGCACCTACAGGTGGAATTAGGTGTCATGATCATTAGAACACATGTAATTTGCCTATTTATATGCATTAAAAGTGATGTATTTTCACCTACTAGTCCCAAAGGCTAAGTTACTAGTTATAGGTAGAGGATATTATGGCATAACTTTTGGTAATGATTTGAGCCTTTGAAACATTGTATCATTAAAGATATAGATATCTTGGTTAAAATAGGCCTAATGAGGCTTAGTGTGGGGGTTTATATCAAAACGAGTGATAAAATAAAATAATATTTAAGTGTTTTAACTTTGTGAGGAGTTGAAGGGTGATATAGGGTTCCCTAAAGTGTTCTTACATCTTCAACAAAGGACATAGGTTAATCAAACAAAAGGAAAAAATACTGAAAAAAGGGCTACAAGCCTAGACAGAGTATTGTGACTTTAAGGTGTATTAGGAATGAAATAGATTACTTTGATACTTGAGAAGGGTTTATATAAGTTCATATTCATCAGTAAATGCCATCAATGTATTGAATTTGACTCTTAACATCTTAAACCAAGGACTGCTCCTAGAGACCTAATGGGCTACATAGTTTGAAGGATAGTGAACACCCAAGGATAAGTATTGAAAATTGATGTGGGTTTGGAAACATGAAAGAGATTTGGGAAGGAATGTTTTTACCATTTAATACCATTCAATAATTTTTATTTTACTCTTGAAACCTAAAGTGAGATTTGGTCCTTGGAACCCAAGAGGTTGTGCCTAGTCAAAACTAGTGAAGAGACTACAAGAAAGTTTGTGAATAAACTAATGTCATTAGGATGTTTTAAATAAAATAATATTAGTGGGAAGGTCAAATTGGTCCTTTGGAGAGTATGTACAGGGCATGCAAAACCCTAGATTAGTAAGATTCATGTTTTTTCTATAGATTTAACCATGGGAATTTAATGAAACTTTGTAATATTTATCCTATATACATGTAATATGGGAATAAAAAGATTTTAACCTAAGATTATATAGTTTTATATGGATTCTAGGATAGAGGGTTTGGGATAAGGTTAATTAGGCCTAAGTGAGGGTAGGCTAATGAAGGAAGTAATAATTAGAGGTGGAGTTGGGATATGAAATTTGACATAGACATGAAAAATAATAGAGTGTACCTATGAATTTCATTATAATCTATTCATAAATCATAACTTTTTCATACAAGTAAAAATATAGTAAAAAAGGGTACAAGCCTTGAGAGAGCACTGTGTCTATAAGGTGTGAAATGTGACTATGCTATTTTTTGAGTACTTGAAGGGGGTTATACCATGTATGTTATGATAATATAAGACCATATGTGATAACAGGTTGAGCTATTGAAACATAGACCAAGATTTCATCCTTGAGACCCAAATAAGGTGCCTAAGAAGAAACTAAAAGGAGATTGAGAGAAAGTTTGTGAATGAGACATGAATGGAATGAGGTAAAGGATGTATGGCTAGAGGTAAATTCCATCAAGGAGGTGATACTAAGACTAAAAGGAATAAGTAATAGGTGTAATAAGATAAATTAAGCCCAAAGAGTTAAAAGAGGAGCTAGCTTATGAAATAAGATTTAAATCAAACCATAGCAAGTGAATGTCATCAGTTGGGTTTATAACTAGATAATGATGTTTTGTAGATTTCTCCTCCATACCTTTTCATCAACATATAAACATAATTCAAATGCAATCACTTATATTATTTATTTCTTATAAGGGTTTGATTTACAACATTATCCTAACAAGCTATTTTCAATCTCAAAACATATGTAATCCTTAAGTATACTTCAAAACTAATCATTTATAATACTCTGAGAAAAAAGTGATTAAAAAAAGATTTCCTTCATTGGTTTTCTTAAAATTCATGTAAAAAATAATAATTCCATGTACGAAATCCATATATAGGCATATAATATCAATAATACATGCATTACCATATAGGCATACAAAAAATTACATTATGTATAACAACATAGTATCTAATATCAGGGGAATAAATCATATACATATGCACAATGCCAAAAATGAGTACATTACCATATAGGCATATAAAAAATTACATCATCTGCAACATCATAATCATCAAATAGTCTCCCTCTCTTCACCTTCTTCAAATAAGATCTCCTTGGGATGCCCTACCTGCAGATGGAGATATTACAAATGCCTTGGATTGCTCCAAGGTTCAACTGTGGGTACTATGTTAATAGCTCGCTTGTATTCAAACCTATTCAAACATAATTTTTTTTATAAAATTAAAAAGTATACATGAAAGTAATTTTTAAAACTCATGTTTTAACTTATAATAAAAAAATCATTTAAACATGAAATTATTGTAATCTCATGGTCCTCCTCTATTTTTCCATTGATGCTCGATTGGGTCAATGCCAATTTAAACTACAAAAGTAGGCATTTCAAATGATGAAGAAACATGAGGATCTATCGTAGTAGTCATCTAAATATGACTATCAAATGTCACATAATAGCCCTGTATAAAAAATACATTCATGCATATAAGTTATGTTTCCCAAAGTATATATTAAATTTATTAAAATAAAAGTATTAATTTACAATTTAAAATTACAAGTTAATATACATACCTCAATGAATGCCTATGCAGATGACATTGCAATAGCAATGCCTGAGCTTGTCTCAACTTGCAATGATGGAGGAGTGTCCACCCTAGTCATCAATTGAACAAATAAACTAATAATTAATAACTTGGGTATTTAATTCATTAAACAAGTTGCTAACAAACTTAGTCTTGCATAAGATATGAAAAAACATAATGAGGTCATGAGAAGCATGAATGTGACAAGTGGATATGTGCAATATGTGACTTGTAACACCACACTGAAGGCAAGAAATATTAGTTTCATGAGGGAGAATGATAATAAAATGAGGGATTCGAGTGAATTTTATGAAATTCAGTCATTGATTGCAAGTTAGGTGTTGAAACATCCCTGATATGTACCTATATGTACTAGTTTGGATGCTTGTATAGATTTGTTGAGGTGTATTTCATATTTTGACATAATTACTTAGTCATTAGGCATATTTTTATTAAGGTAATGACTTGGTATAGTTGAGGATAATATTATGAGTATTGGTGTGATAAAAAAATATCCCTTAGAAATAGTCATTGTGATAAGAAAAGTAACCTATACAAGTGCTTATTGAGTTGGTAAATTGAGTTTGAATCAGGTTAAGACACCTAGAGTGATAGGTTTATTTTATGGGGGACATCTATACTTGAGCCTTTTAAGAGTGCCTAAAACCTTATAAAATAGGTATCATCAAAATCTAAAGAAACATATAAAAAATAGAACTAAATATTATACAGATAAAAGTGAGTGGACAATCTTCTTTACAAGTTCATGATTTTGATTGCCATATAGGTGACATTAGGTTGGTTATCTATCCTTAGATTACCCTCTATTTTTTTAAGGGATGGTGTGTGTGTGTGTGTGTGTGTGTGTGTAGTGCAAGTAGCTTGAGGTCAACAAAGGGTGTTATGTCTTGTCAATACTCAATATTTATTTTAGGGGGACTTTCCTGATCTAAAAGGTGTTATAGTACCATAGATTCAGCATGTGATGAAAGTACATGGATATAGATAGGATCTCTCCCCCAACTAGATATAGTAGGTCTTTGTGCCCCCTAAGTAGGTAGTGGCAACAAACTTCTCAACCTCATTTATTTATATGGGGTTAAGTTCCCCTATTTGTAAATGGTCATAAAGCTTATGACATATACATATAGGCTATAGTTTATAGTTTATTCTCTCCCAACAAACCAATGGGATATAATAGATACTCTCCCAACAAACTAATGAAATTGACTAGGTACAATGGGATCAAAAGGCTATGCCATCTAAAATTATAACTCCATAGATAGATATGAAATTAATATGTTTGGATAGAATCAAGATGGGAATCAAATAGCTACCTATGACCATTTTGGATATCTATCATAGAGATTGAACTGTTATATGTGATTAGGATAACAAGGAATTAAGTACCTAGCTATGAGGCCATTATTTAAAAGAAAGGAGTGGTTTTCATATTGATGAAGACATGATATGATTGATTGGGAAATTGATAGAAATATATTGTACCAAATAGCCTTTATCAAATGAATTATGTGCACGCGCGCACGCGCGCGCACACACACACACACACACAAAATCTTATTGATTAGGATTGACTCGCTATGGGAACTACATACAATGGGATATCAAGTAAATGTTCAGCTCACTATTTTGGTTATTGAAAGCATAGTGGATATGGATGATGAGTTTATAACAAGTTATGCTAATCCATGTTAATATATAAAATAATAAAAAGTCCAACAAAATTATATTAGGTATTTTATATTTTCTCACACAAAATCTACCAATGATCCAATTAAGTTGTATGAATTTACATCTAGAGTATCTAAGATTGACTTGAAATTTTACCTCTATAAATGTATATGGTGTCGTACTAACATAGATATATGTAGTAGGGGTTGGCCCATTACCTAGTTATGATTTTGAAGGTAACATTTCCTCTTGAAACACAAAAAAATACATATATTATTCAGTTTAAAAATTTAAATTAATTTTTATCTTTTTAATTTTTAAATATAACTTAAAAATTTAACATTAAATTTATATAAAATATACCTACATGTGTGTAGAGACTCTTGATGTATCCAAACTAAATGTGTGCGCTAACAACTCATCAGTCAAGACCATATCCTCCATGTCCTTTGAGGCACCATTGTCATCATCTAAATGTCCAATGAATATAGCACTACAACATCTGTATGGGTGGGGTCTAGTTCATGTACTAGTTGGAGTATCTCAAGCATGTATCTTTGAAAGTCTACTCGCATGATGAAAAAGTGTATCAATAAGCACACTAAGCACATGAAAAGTGTCTATCTCCATAACCTCTATAACCATATAGGGAATCTCTAGATGAAGTGGCTTTTGGGTAGGGATCATTGTAGTATGATTAGGTGCATGATGTGCACCTAGTTGATCCTATGTAGAGCCTTTCCGTTGACCCTGAAATTCACCATAGTCAAAGTAGTTTTTAATTTGATTAAGGAAAAACTCATAATAAAGTTTCATTGAATAATACAAAGGGACCTCATAGTTATTATAAGGGGGATAGTCAAACACCATCCACCATCACTCCCAATAATTAGCTTTAATCAAATCATGTTGGCATTAGTGGATTGGGAAATGTTTGATCATTATGGGAAATGGGGCATTAGTGGTCAAGTTGATAAATAAGACACAAATTTGATCTTTTGTTATATTTTTATTCTTCACCTCAGATACTGATAATTTTTCATCATAATAATCCCTACAACTATCCCTATATGACCTCCATCTATTAATTTGACTTGTTATCATGTCAACTTGATGTAATACTAGCTCTAGGTTATTAGCCAAATAGGTACATTGGTGTTCATGGAAGTGGGCTCCCTCATTCTCCTAATTATCTACTTAATTTTAATTTTTTTCTCCACTATGTGAGTAACTATATCCTCCTAACTGCCTAGGGGATCTATTGGAACTATAGGAGGGTTAGGCAAAGGGTTAGGTGGAGGATTAAGTAGGGGTTTAGGAGGGTTGGGAGGAAGGTTATGTGGAGGATTAGGTGGAGGGTTATGTGGAGAATACTGACCTATTGGAGAAAAATAAAAAAATCAATCTATGTAATTAACATTCACAAAATATTTAAAATTTTTGATTTAATATACAAAAAGCCTACCTCTTCTTCATAGTGGCATCATCGATCTTGTGAATGTAAGCCAAAAGGAAGATCCACAAGCCAAAATGCAAGCTAGAGGGGAAAGAGGAATATTTGTAGGCCAAAACATGACTATAAAGCACCAAAACATGAATGGGAAGTAAGAAAAAATGAGAGAGGTTGAGTTTTTTTTTTTTTTTTTTAATAGTTTTAAAAATGCTTATGTATTATGTTTAGTTATAAGAATGTGTACATATTACTATAATGTGTATGCATTTATATACATAAACATAACTTGTATGCATTATGGCTAAGGAATCCCCATCCATAACACATATGTTTTATAACAATAATGTGTACACATTACGTTATAATACATACATGTAGTGGGTTATGTCCATGGAATTGTCCCCCAACTCCATGCACATACACATAGATATATATTTGAGTAAAGATTAATGTTGTTTTAATACATAGGTAATTGTATTATATTATGATTGTACTATATGAAAAATATATAGGTTGATTAACATGATGATATTATCATATTTAATATGTACATACTAGGACTAAGTATAATGACACATAATATAATGGAACTTGTATTGCACATGTGAATGAACTCTTTTCGGGTACCTAAATAACCCAATAAGTATAGATATATTGGGTTAAATTTATAAAACCTACAAGTCTTGAATGATTTAACTGATTATTTGAGTGAATGTATATATACCTAGCTACATCTAGGTTATGAATTTTTTATTTGCATATATAACTTTTCTATATTATTGTAGAACCCTATAAAAACTAGTTATAAAGACTGCCTAGATAAATAAAACTACATTGATTTAGTGTACTTATGTTATTCTAAACCATATTTTATATAGTCAGATAGGTCTATATAGGACTATGTGTCTATTAAATAAATACTTCCATATATCAAAATTATCACAATATAATAACAACTGAATTAATTTCAGACTGCGCATATTTTGATAGTTTATGGAAGAATGCTTTAGTTTATTTAAGACAAGGCTTAGCCACTATAGTTTATATTATGTTATTAAATGGAAGATAAATTTGAAGAAATTATGTGTGTTTGTATATGTATAGTACATGTGACACTCTTAATTCCAAAGACTGAATGTTGGTATATTAGGGGTATACTATGTACAAGCATACATACACAGTTTGTAGCACTATTTATGTGTTGTATATTCAAAATATTATTTTATCAAAGATAAATTATGTTATATCTAAGAGATTAGGATATAAATCTAAAAATAAGTGTATATATATATATATATATATATCCATGTTTTATGTTATGAAATTGTATGATATAAAATATATATAAGGGTGTATTTATCATATGAGTTATCAAGGCTAAGTTATAAGTGTGTATTAGTTTTAAGGAAATCTCACTTGAGTGGTATTTTATATTAATACCAAAAAAAATATGTTTTATAGTACTCGATTATCTTATAAATGTGCTTTTAGTATTTGGAAGTAAATTATTAAGCTGTAAATTTATGTTATATGGATGGATGACATAATGTGTAACTTGAAATTTAATATATTTTTGTAACATGATGTCATGATATATTATTACCTAGATGTTATGATTTTATTAAGGACTATTTTGAAAACTATTTATAATTATAGTAATAAATTACTTTTTTAGATTCATTACATTGCATTTGATAGACTACATGAATGTATTTGATATTCCATTATTTAGAAATTAATTATCTATTTATAAGAAATATTTTGTATGAATATATATATATATATAAATATATATATATATATATATATATATATATATATATATATATATATATATATATATATATATATATACACCAAATCTCACATTACTGACCCTAAATAAGTCATTTGATGGATTCCACTCGCATATGTACAAATATAGTAGTTGGTTATAATATTGTATCATCTATGACTAAATTTATAATACTACTTTTATTAATTAAATACAATTTTTATTTTTGTAATAAGCATTGTACCTATTCTTGATATTGATAATATGGTCATGATCATTAGCTAAATAGATTATCTATATGCCTTTGTATGGTTAGTTGATAGTAATGTATTTATTTAAATATCACTCTTGTAGGTTTCATTGTGATGGAATATGTTAGTTTAATTTTTGTAATTAATTCAAAAAAAATTATGCTATTCCTGTAATAGTGGGGTTGTAACATTGTGGTATCAAATTTGAGGCTCAAACTCTAGGAATTAATGAGTCTGCTAACGCAAATGTATTCTTCTATTAATAAATAAAAATAATGTTTTGTAATAAAAATAGATATGAGGGAACCTAAAATTTTAACCCTCTAATAGATCCAAATTAGTTTTCTACTTAACAAACTATGAAGTTGGATCATATACTCAAAGCCATGCATGAAATTAGGGACTGAATCATGGCCCTAGAATAGGAAGTACATGACCATGTTGAGAAGAATGTTTAGGAAGAACTTAAATAGAATCTTGCTAATAAGGAAAATTCTCAAGACTAGAGATATGAAGAAGTGATAAAAGATGTGAGAGCTTAAGTAGCTACAAAGATGATATGGGATATGATAAAAGTGAATCCACCCATGTTCGATGGATCTTTCTTGGGAGATGGAACTAAAGCATGGGTGATAGAGATAGAAAAATATTTTGACATATGAAATTATTCTAAAGTTAGCAAATCAGTATGGTGAATATATTACTTTGTTGGTGAAGCAATAACTTAGTTGGAAAATAAGAAGATCGAGATGAACCTTGCCTCTACCACCACCACTTGGGAATAGTTTATGAAATTATTTATGTCAAGAAGACATCCATAATTATATTTTGATCAAAATATGATATATTTTTCAACATTAAATAAGGCAACCTTTTTCTGAATGAATACTAGAGTAATTCATAATGATTCTAAAGTATGTACCTTAGTATCCAGTAGATCAGAGCTTCAAAATTAGGCAATTCATTATGGGATTAAAACCCCAAATTGTTTGTGAGGTAGAGTACATGGGCCATCTATCATGGATTAAGTATTTGAGAAGGAAATCAAGCAAGAACATAAGCTAAAATATCTTGCTCAAGTAAGAGATAAGTTCAAGAAAAATATTGGAAGTTCTAAACTAAGTTTTTAAAATAATAAATGCAAGAGTGGGGACTCCAAGATTTAGTTTAACAATAAGAATTCCAAGTTGAACAGTAGCTTGGGGAACAAAAAACTTAGAAATGATTTCAAAGGATGTTTTAAAGGAATCCAATAGTGTGATAAGAAAGGGCTACCTAGATGTTGTTTAATTTATGGAGGTTAACATTATGCTCGAGAGTCTACTCAAGGTATGTTGGATGGAAAGAACAAGGGTTTTGCTTCACAGTAGGGAAATTTTTATCAATGAATTCATGTAGCTATTGAAAATCATAAAGTTGAATTCTAAGCTTCTTCAATTGAATTATCAGGGATTTTATTTGGTTATCCGATTTTTATTTTGATGGACACTTGGGCTAAAGAATATTTTAGTTCTCCTAGAATGCTTAATAAATTCTCTATAAAATTTAGAGTTATGGAAAAAATATGGTCACTAAAATATGGGAATGAGTCAAAAGTCAAGGTTGATAAGTGTATATTGGAAGCTAAGATCATGATACCTAAGTTCACCATAATATTAGATCTATATTCTACACCATTAGGGTCATATGATGTGATCCTATGATTTATTTATCTTATAGCGCATAAATCTAAGGTTAATTGTTATCTAAAGAAGGTTGAGTGTCACAATGATTTGAGAAATTAGACATAATTTTAGGGTGAGTAAAGAGA
This sequence comes from Torreya grandis, assembly GCA_037957365.1. Taxonomy (NCBI): domain Eukaryota; kingdom Viridiplantae; phylum Streptophyta; class Pinopsida; order Cupressales; family Taxaceae; genus Torreya; species Torreya grandis. The sequence goes on along the minus strand of JARHVA010007208.1, from coordinate 286,468 downwards.
TTTTAAGCTTAGGAAAATTTCTACAATTCAACTTAATAAGGCTTAAAGGAAAGGATGTTAAGCATTTATTGTTAAAATAAATAAGGTGGAGTAATCTAAAGAACCATCCATAAATGATTATCCTTTTTAAATAACTTTTAAGATGTGTTTCAAGAGGAATATATACCAGATTACAACCTAAGCATGGGTTTGATTTCTCAACTAACATCATACGTAGATCAAAACTTAAATCTAAGACACTATACATGATGACAACTACCGAATTGGTTGAGTTGAAATCTCAACTACAGGAGTTGTTATCAAAAGGGTTGATTTGACTAAGTGTCAACATGGGGTGTACCAATGGTGTTAATCATGAATAAGGATGGTAATATTCACCTATGTATTGATTAAAGGATGTTAAAAAATTCAAAAAATTAAGAACATATATCTACTACCTCACATTGACGATCTCTTTGATTGGATGCGATGGACAACAGTCTACTTTAAGATTCATATTAGAGTAGGATATCATCAAATCAAAATAAGAGATGAGGATATTCCTAAAACAACATTCAAAACTTGGTATGGGAATTATGAGTTCACATTGTTACCTTTTAGGTTGATAAATGTTGTAGTAGCATTTATGAATCTCATGAACAGTGTATTCAAGAATTATCTAGATAGTTTACTGTTAATTTTTATAGATGACATCATCATATATTCTATGGAAGAGGAAGAACATATTCACCATTTATAAGTGGTTCTACATCATTTGTGAAAGCACAAATTATATGGCAAGTTATCCCAGTATGCATTTTTCCAAAATAAAGTACAATATTTGGGACATACTATCTCTACAAATAAAATTTCAATGGATTTGGTGAGGATAAGAGCCATAATAAAAGGGTCATTACCTAAAAATGTGTATGAGGTAATGATTTTTATGGGATTAACAGGATATTATAGGATATTTATTCCAAATTTGGGTAAGTACATGGAGTTAGGGGACAATTATGTGAACATTTTAAGTAATATGATCACGTTAATAAATAACATTATCATGTTATTTATTTAACATGATCATGTTATTGAAATAATGACTCAATAATTACCAATACATAATGAAATCGTATTAATGTATAACATGATCATGTTAATATATAATGCGATGTTGTTATTTTAAAAATAATAATACGATCGTGTCACTATTATTTTACACATTAAAGAAACAAATATGTAGATGGAACAAATGTAATTTAATATGTAACATGATCATTTTATCAGTAATGTGATCATGTTATTGATAATGTAATCACATTCTTATTTTGTATAGATAAAAGTATGTGGGAGTTACAGATGAAGGCAAAATTATTTAAAAGCTTATATTTACTACTTTAAATGTTAAGAAATTAGGGTCATTCAACATCTAATAGATTTGGTCTTGTAGCTACACACCTTATGATATGGAAAATAGTTTTTCAAAATCTAATCTGGGCAGTACTTAGGCATTTTTAGGGTGTAAGTATTAAACCCAAGGATTTCATGACATAATTTTTGTAATTGATGTGAATTTTTAGTAAAAATATAATCACTTTTTTGGTTTTTATTCCTTCTAAATTGATTCCTAACATTTCTAAGAGTTAATTAGGTTTATCAAAATTAAAGCTTTCTAACCACTCACTTTGAAATTGATAAAAAATGGTACGATTGGCATAGCATAGGTCACCTTTATGAACTTCACACATTAAATGACCACTTTGTGTTAATTCAACTTATTTTTCATCCCTCCCTCATCCCTAATCACTTTGTACTCATGTCTCATCACCCCTAATCACTCTCTCATCATTATTAATTATCCCTAATCATTATCTCAATGACCCTCACTTTCACTAGTCATATCTAATCACTTCCTCATCATCCCTAATTTCTCCCTCATTGACCCTCACTATCCTTAATCATTCATAATTACTCACTCATCATCTCTCATCATCCATCATCATATTTAATCACTCCCTCATCATGCCTAATAACTCCCTCATTGGCTCTCACCATCCCTCGTCATCGCTAATCACTCCTTCATTATCTCTCACCATCCCTAATCATCACTTTATCATTCATAATCACTCCCTCCTCATCCTTTATCATACATAATCAATACCTTATTGACCCTCACCATTATTCATCATTTATAATTTTTCCCTCATCATCTCTAATCACTCCCTCATTTACACTCACCATCCCTAATCACTAATTCATCACACCTCATCATCTATAATCACTCATTCCTCATCCCTTATCACTTTTAATCACTCCATAATTAATCCTCACCATCCCTTATCATCTCTAATCACTCCCTTATCCTCCCTAATCACCCCTCATTAACCCTCAACATCCCTCGTCATCTTTAATCACTCCCTCATCATCCCTAATCACTCCCTCATTGGATTTCACCATCCCTCATCATCCCTAATCACTAAATCATTAACTCTCACCATCCATAATCACTACTTCATCATCCCTAATCACTAACTCGTTAACACTCACCATTCCTAATCACTACTTCATCATCCCTAATCACTCCCTCTTCATCCCTTATCATCCTTAATCACTCACTTATTGACCCTCACCATTATTAATCATTTATAGTTGCTCCCTCATCATCCTTAATCACTCCGTCATTAACCTTCATCATCCCTCATCATCCCTAATCATGGATTCATCATACCTCATCATCTATAATCAATCATTCCTTATCCCTTATCATCTATAATCACTCCCTCATTAATCCTCACCATCCCAAATCATCCTTAATCACTCTCTCATCCTCCCTAATCACTCCCTCATTAGCCCTCACCATCCCTCATCATCTCTACTCAATTCCTCACCATCCCTCCTCATCATTAATCACTCCATCCATTACCTTGATGGTAGTATTTTTTTGGGATTTATTAATTTTAGGAGTTACAAGTGGAAAGTTGAATGATATCATAAAATATAAGACATAGTGATCAAAATCATGTGGAGGAAAATTTAAAATGTAAATATTTAACACCTATGAAAATTATGGGCCTATTAAAAATGATGTAATTCATAATTGAAAATTTGCCAAAAAAATGAATTAAAAACACCATAGAACTAAAAATCGGTCATAAATACATGGGGATCACCAAGCTATGTGATTTCATGAAACCAATCAATTGCTTTCCATATGAGGATATTTTATGTTCTGAATAATTACATTGAAGGCCATATATTTATATGTCTATTGAGTAAGTTATCATACCAGAGAGTGGGAAATGATTTCAAATTATTAGAACAAGTAATCTAAGATTGAAAAGTGGTGCTTAATTCATAAATTCAATATTCAATCTAATGAAGAGTGTCATACTATGTGCTCTCTACTTGCACATCTTGATAAGTGGGTATAAGTTATCTATCACTACAAAAGGGTAAGTAGATAGTAGATTATGAACCCAATGATATGGACAATACTAAAAATATCTCTACTTCCCCTAATAATAAATTATATGAACTAAAAATATTAATTAACTAATAAATGTAGATCAGTGGTGAGAAAATACTCTTCATTATTTCCAATGGAAGTCAGAAGAATTTAATTTATCCTTAAGCATATTTTAAAAAATTGAAATTGAAATTTATACATCATCCATAAAGATATGCTAGTGTGTGGTCTAGTGTAGGACTTGAGAAATGGATCACCTAGTAGTATCACTTGGTGTACAAAATCAAACTTTTCAAAAATACAATTATTTGTGACATCTCACCATTAGAGGTGTGCGATGTTTTACATGTGGTCAACCATATATTTACCATTTACATATAGTCTATGTATAATATCCTTGAAATGTTGTGACAATTTGTCATGATATGAAATACCATATACCATAGCTAGTTAATAAGCTTTTAGTCATTAGTGACAAGATGTGGAAGAACCTTATAAATTCTAGTAATAATTATACTCTTGATGATAAGAATTAAATGTAATAACATCCTTATGTCACCATATAATAGTGTGGTTTATCCAACAATAACAAAGACAAAATAATTAAACCATAAACCAGATGAAGACAAAGATATATTTTAGTCACCTAAATAAGTTCCTACATAATGTACACTAAATAATATTATTGATTTTATCCCTTAACTACCTCTACTTCAAACCTCTTTATACAACATATTATTTCTAAATAATGAATAGATCAAGTGGTAGATCCATGAAATCATATATAATAGACACATCAAGCCAAATCATTATCTTAGAGAACCCCAATTGTGTTTGTTCCAATGTTGTGAATCAATTAAAAAAATATTAACAATATTAAATTGAAGAACTATTAGCCTCATTTAAACATTAAGCCATTTTTCTACCCTATCCATGGTGTAAAATTATTTTCCAAAATTGATCTTATGCTTGGGTATCATCATATTTCTGTTAAACCTATAGACATTTGAAAAATAGTCTTAAAAAAAAGGAATGATTGACTGACTAGTCAGTTATGCCTTTGATATTAATTCGTGTAATGAATTCATTAATTTCAAGATGTTGAATGACATCCTCAGGCCCTTTGTCTATTTAATTTATTTAATCTACTTGATGACATCTTAATATTTAAAGAACATGGGATGAATCTCTACACCATGATGAAATAATTTTCCACATTTTATAGAAACTAATTTTTCTAATAACATGAATAAATGTTCATTTTTCATGTAAGAGATAAAATATTTAGAACACAGTACACATAGAAGGAGTGCATGTGTGAACCTGACCAAGATTTAAGTCATATAAGAATAGGAAACACTAAATAAATTTGTATCTAATTCAAAGATTCTCAAAATTAGAAAATTATACAAGAGATTTATGTTTAATTTTTGTTTTTTGAACCAAACTACCAAAGGTGAAACTGAATAAAGTTTCATCTAGTCAGTTGCAAAACAAAGATAATTTGATTAAATAAAATTTAGACTCTATTTTTTGTTAATACTTAGGTTAATTAAATATAAATTTGGAACATCATCCAATTCATTCAGTATTAAAATTGACTATCACAAATGGGTATTGATAGTACAAGTCCTAGAAAAGAGTTAATTTCTATTATAATGGATTAAACAACATATGATTGGAGTTAAAGATATCTTTAGATTATATACTTATGTTAAATGATGAGGGACCAATTAAGGATGGTGAGGGATGGTTAGGGTCAAGGATAGAATGATGAGGGATGATTAGGGATGGTGACGGTCAATGACGGAGTGATTAGTGATGATCATGAATGAATAAAAGCTTATTAGAGATTATGAGGGATGAGGAAGGAGTGATTATGATGATGAGGGATGCTGATAATCAATGGAGTGATTAGGGATGAGGAGGGAGTGAATAGGGATGAAGAAGGGGTTGGGGATGATGAGTGATGAGGAAAGAGTGATTAGGGATGATGAGGTATAGCAAGGGTCAATGGAGGAGTGATTATGGATGATAAAGGAGTGAATAAAGATGACTAGGGATAGTGAGGGTCAATGAGGGAGTGATTAGGGATAATGAGGAATGATGAGAGATTGATTAGGGGTAATGAAGGATGAGGAGAAAGTGATCAAGGATGAGGGAGGGATGATGAATAAGTGAAATTAACATAAATAGGACATTTTATGTGTGAAAATAATTGATATGACTTATAGTACCCTAATCACATCACTTTGGATCAATTATAAAGTGAGTAGTTTCCAGACATAAATTTTGATAAACCTATGGATTTTTAAAAACTATTGTCCATGTTGTAAGGCCTACAATTGTGAGACCAACTCTATCAAATATTGAGTGACCCTAACTTATTATATTTACTAAAATAAAATTGAAGTGTAAGAAAATAAATGTAATAATATATATGTAAACTTATAATTAACATCTCAAGTAGTAAATATAAGCTTGTGGCCAAAGTCAACGTCATGTGCAACTCCCACATGTTTTAGGGTGTTGATAATATATAATGTGATTGTGTTATTGAGCAATGTGATCATGTTATTAAATAACTTAATCATGTTACTAGTATTAATAATATAATTGTGTTCTTTTTATTTGGCTTTGAATCCAATTTCCACACCTTTTAGCTCGAGAATGGCATGGATTCTCAAGTGAAAGGATATGACTATCTATGTACAACCGCATTTTGAAAGGCATGAAAATAAATAATTAATTTCAACTTCGATTACTAAATACACTAAAATTTTCAACATGAAAATAAAAAAACTTGATACCATCATGATGAGCACACTCTCCTCTTTCCAAATATATGATTTTTATAATTTTTATACTAACTTAAGGTTTCAAACTATGTCAATTTTTATCGATGCCCTTTTTAGGCCACTACATAATGAAAGCATGCATTCATGTACATGGTCATATAACTTGTATTTCATTGATCCAATTAAAAAAAAGTTATATGGTAACCAACTAGCCTAATTCTACACAATCATAAAAAATGATTTCTATGTTATGTAGGTATTTAGTCATCTCACATGGATGGCTATCCATTTTTTTGTCAATTTTTAGGATCTATTTACTTGAAAAATTCATAAAAACAAAAATATGCATTGAAAAAATATAAAAAAATATAGGTAACCTATTATAAGATATTATCTAAATATTCTGCAAAGGAGTTTAGATAATATTAAATGCTATTCAAAAAATGGTGCACAACACAGCCGTCTATCTACTATGTTTTCTAAAAAAATAGGAGTTACTCTTCAAATTTTAAATGTTGGCCTAGTTATAATTAACTATTTTTAAAAATAATTAGTGTTTTTGAAACTAGATTTGAAATTCTACATTTCATGTTCTAACACTATCTTCAAATTTGGAGTGTAGATATCTCAAATTATCTATAGATGTTCAGATTTTTTATATTTCAAAAAAATCATGTCAATGTGTAGGCCAAATTTTATCCCCCAAATTTGTGTACATACCCATTTCTCTAAGATAACTAATCTAATTACCTTTCTTTAAGGGAAGAATTAGAGTTTTGTCTAGTTAGACAAGTACGAGAGAGCCTTTTAGGAACTAAAAATGAGGCTTACTTTGGCACCTATTCTAAGGGTTCCTAATCTTAATAGTTAATTCTTAGTGATCATGAATGCATCTATATATGGAATTGGAGGATTTTTTATGCAAGATGGTTCAATATTAGCATACAAGTCCATAAAATTAAAACCTTATGAGGTTAATCATTCCCCTCATGATTTATAACTTATTACAATAGTACATACCTTTCAAGTTTGGAAGAATTATTTATTGGGGAAACCATTTTAGCTCATTAATAAAAACTTGGGTTTGAAATATATCTTCACCCAACCGAACCTAAATGCACATCAGAGACATTAGTTAGAATTATTATCTGATTATGATTTTGACATTAACTATATCAAGGGAAAGGAAAAAAAAGTTGTAAATTCTCTAAGTCATGGAAGATATATAATATCCTTGGATACTATTAGGAGTAATTTACATGATCAAGTAAATAAATTATGACCAAGAGATGAATCATATGATTAGGTCAAGAAAGTATTATCAGAGAATGTTCAAATTCCCAAGTACAAAAGATTCAAACTAGAGAGTGATGGTGTTTTGAGGTACAATGGTAGGATGTATGTGACTAATAGATATAAATTTAGGAACATGATGATAAAAAAATTACATAATGCCTCATATTCATGACATCCTAGTGTAACTAATCTCATGGATGCACTAAGACCTCTTTATTTCTAGAAAGGAATCACAAAAAATGTAGCATATTTTGTCTCATTGTTTGGAATGTCAACATATGAAAGTTGAACATGTTCATCTGGTAATATTTTTATATCCTTATGAGACACTAGAATGGATTTGGTAGGTAACAAGCGTGGACTTTATCTAAGGATTATTGTTATCATAGAACCAACATGATATGATCTTGATTATAGTTGATAAAATAACTAAGGTAGCTCACTTCATACCAACAAACTTGATAGATGATTTACCAATTATTTAAAATATATTCATGATACAGGTGTACCAATTGCATGTATTTATAGACAAGATTATTTTTAATTGAGATCCAAAAATAAATTCTAAATTTTGGTTGATTTTAAATTCAGCTCTAGGTAAGTAGTTGATTTTAACACTATATATCACCTACAAACTGAAGGATAGATAAATAGATTTAACCAAGCTTTATAACACCTCCTTCAAATATATTACATTGATCAATAATATAAGTGGGAAGAGTTCCTTCCATTTGTTGAATTTACCTACAATAACTCATACCAATCAACATTGAAGATGGTTTTGTTTGAGGCATTATATGGAAGGACGTGTAGAACACCAATTAGTTGGGATAGGTTAAAGGATAGGGTGGTATTTAGACCTAAGATGATTGTGGAAATGGATGACGAAGTTAGAACACTTAGGTGAAGGTTGGCTAAGGCTAATGATAGATATAAAAGTGAAGATGATTTGAAGAGAAAAACAAGGTAGTTTTATGTTGGTGATAAAGTATTTATGTGGGTTAAACCTTGAAAAATATTGATTAAGTTTCGTAAGTCATTGAAAATTTCACATAAATATGTGGGACACCTTTAGGTTTGGTAAATGACCAATTATGTAGCATATAGACTGTATTACCATCAGCTCTAGCTCTTTTGCATAATATTTTCCATATGCTTTATCTATAAAAATGTATGTTGTTGATATTTTATATGCTGGATTAGAATGTTTTATAGGTTATGGATCCTAGGGTGGTCACATTAAAACTAATCATAATATTTGATACTTGAAAACTCAATTTTCATAATAGAGAAGTGTCATAGTGCAAGGTCTAATAAGACTGATATACTAAAGTTAGTACCTCTTAGGAGTATTATGATAAGTTTTACAAGCTATTTTCATATTTGTTTATTTAATATGTTGGTAGATATTATTTATTTTCTACTCAATAATGTTTAAATTCTAAACTTATGTTTAAATAAGTGTCATCAAGATAAGGACCAACTTTTGGGGAGAAGGATGTCACATCTCAATTTCTCTCTAGATATAATAATCTATTGATTTATGGATTTTTATGGTTACTATTTAGTTAATTACTAGTTTAGTTAATCTAGATTACCTATACTAAGTTATGAATAGTTATATGTTCTTTAATTTACATGATTGTTAACTATGGAGTTAGTTGTACTTGCATATTATGTACATAATGATCATGTTTGTTTAGTTTATTACCATAATATACTATGGATTTTATATTATTTTGAAATAAATACCTTTATTTTTGTGAGGTGGATGGATGATATATCTATCCCTCAAAGTGTGAAGGAGGGAGGTGTTAGAATAATGAATATTTAAGCTTACCTAAAGATAATAGGGTAAGTTATTTATTACGTAGGGTTAATTTTATTTACCTAGGATAAATTTTTTTATTGTTGAGAGTCTCTCAACAATATTTTTGTTCATAGTATTTGATAAAAAATAGTTTGTTTTCTCTATTTTGTAATCACAACAAATAGTTTATTGTCGTGAAACAAACTATTTGTATTATATATACTTTACAATCTAATAGATTGTAATGAGAGAATAATGAGAGAATATAGAGAATTTTTAGGATTATCACCTATTTTTTAGGTGTAAGAGAAAAACATAGTTTATTCTCTGGTATTATATTTGTAGGTTACTTGTGGGTTATTTCTCCTGGATTGATCATGTGGATCCTGTGTATCTCCTGCTCATTCTTTCATGGTATCAGAGCTTGGAGTTCTAGTTGAAGATCCTCTTCCCTAAAATTTTTCATCATTTTCATCTATTAACATAGTCAAAAACATTATTTTATTGATGTGTTACAAATATTTTTTATTCTCTCACATATTGGTTCTTGTTTACAAGTTTTTTTTGGAAATTTTTATACTTTACAATCATTTATGACCGTACGGATTTCCAAAACCAAAAAATTTTGGTACAAGGGCATATAAAATTAAACCAGGAATATTTTTAAACTTGATTTTTTTCATTCCTTGCTAGCCATATAGCTCTTCCAGACAAAAACTGGCTGACTGGTTTTTCTAGCAGATTGCAGTACATGTACGATTTTTTGATGTGGTTGATCGTACAGATGTCATTTCTGAAATCTAAAACCTATTCGTGAAAGCTAACTATGCTAGATTTCATTCTAGATCAATTAGTATAGATTTAGATCAGGTTGTACAATGTTTTGGGGGATTACAACAGGGATTTCAAAATCTGTTTTGTTCTGCGGCATAGTCGTACTATTTTATCCATTTTAAACGCTTTATAATACAAAAAATCAAAATCTGAAAGTTGCATGAGTTAGCAAACATTCCAGGCCTTCATTTCTAGCTGAGAAGTATGGATTTGGATCAGGCCATATAGTCCTTTGAGCAGATCTTGTGGATTTAATTCTAAATTTGCTTGTATGTTTTTTCCTTGGCAAATATTTATAAATTCTCACTAAAATTATTCCTGATCACCATGTCTTGCTAGAACAAAAAATTATTTTTGATAAAGCCAAACATCATTCAGCATTCATCTTACATGTGTGGGTTATTTTATCTTTTTAAAATTTAATTTATTAATTTTTTAGTTGTTTAAAAGCAAGTCTCTAGCTTTAAATGAACAAAGTTGACTTTGCTAAAGTGGCTAGAGTTATTTTATTAAAAAATTGGTAGGGAGGAAGTCTTGAGGTCAAATATGCCTACATTTTTTTTGCATAAAGCCATTTTTTTGGTACCTTTTTATAATCTAAGGCCAAAAAAATTTCATCGGGAGATGTTAAACTATAACAGGAGGGATTTTTTTGAGAAAAAAATGTCTAGGTTGTTCCTGTCAATGTCATCGTCTTCTTCAGGAATGGAATCCTGATTGTTTGAACCCCTAAAATCCACAAATTACCATGTCTGGAAGCCAAAAATGCAACAACTCCTTCAATCAAAGGGCTTATGGAGAATTTTTTTTGAAACAACACCTGCGGCATTCACCATTGAAAAAGACAAATATGCTTATGATTGTAAGAAGGATGAGGCTCTTGAGTTGATTTGCCTCAACGTCTCAGATAATCTTCAATTTCATATTGCAGATGCTACAATGCCAAAAGAGGTATGGGAAAAATTTAAAAACATATTTGGAAAAGTTAATGAGTTTAAAATTTTGCAATTAGATGCAAAATTGAGTACTCTCTCTCCATCAGATTTTCCTTCTATAGATGAATTCTTGGCAAAATTCAAATTTATTAGGTCACAGTTGAAAGCTGGTGACAAGGATAAAAGTGATAAGGAGTGCATTTTCATGAATTTTTCATAGTTGAAAGGACCATATAATGTTTTTTCCTCTAATTTTTATACCATGATGGATACATTAGGTGATGAATTCAAATGGCCTTCCTTTGAAGTTTTTTGTGAAAGATTGACTAGGGAGCAAACAAAATTAATGGCCTTAGATGCTCTACCTAGTCCTAGTCATGCTCTAGTTGGTAATTCTTCCAAAGGAAAAACTTCACCTAAGTCTAAACAAAAGCAAGCACCTTAAAATAACCCTCCAGAGTCCACCACCCAGACACCTCATCATTTTAAATCTACTAAGACCAAAAAGTCCTTTAAGCAAAAGAAGAAAACATTTGATCCATGTAATTTTTATGGTGTTCCTAATCATGATGAAAGTAGATTTTTTAATAAGATGGAAGCATTAGAGGCAGCGATCAGACAACACAAAATTTCCATTCTGTCTCCATCTCCTTCTACTTCTCTTGCAGGAAAAGGGAAAGCACTTTTAGCTATGGCTATATCTTCATGTCATGATCAGTGGATTTTTGACTCAGGTTCTTCTCATCATCTCAAACATTCTAAGGATCTATTGTCTTCTCTTACAGATTGCAGTACATCACATATTGTTATGGGTAACTCCTCATAGATTAAAGTTTTGGGATTAGGTACTGTTGACAAATATGATGGATGTTTTAACAATGTACTACTTACACCCCAATTCTCTTCTAATCTTCTCTTTTTAGATCAAATATGTAATTTTAGTACTGGTAAAACTATGGAGTTTACTCCACATGATGTTGTAATAAGAGAATGTAATGATCCTAGTGAGATAATGCTATAGGTACAACAGACCATACTGCAAGACTCTATACTTTTGATAAGTTTGAGTCTTTTATGTCTTTTGGTTCTTCACTTATAGCACATGGTAATAATCTTAGCAAATTATGGCATGAGAGATTAGGGCATTTAAGTTATGGATATATGCAACAAATGAGTACAAAACATCTTGTAAAAGGCCTTCCTAAGGTCTCATGTATTGATGGGGTGTGTCCTGGTTGTCTAGTTGGTAAACAGCACTAGGATCCATTTCCAGTTGGTAACGCCACACGTGTAAATGCACCCTTATGGTTGGTTCATAGTGATTTGATGACTTTTCCAACTCATTATTTTTTAGGGGCCAAATATGTACTCATATTCATTGATGATTTCACTCGTAAAACTTGGGTATATTTTCTCAAGTTAGAAAGTGAAGTTTTTGAGACTTTTAAGGATTTCAAAGCCTTTGTTGAAAGACAATCATCTCTTCCTCTTAAGAAGATACATACTGACAATGGGTGAAATATGAAAGTAACACTTTCTATGATTTTTTTATCGAGCATGGGATGCAGCACCAGTTCACTGTACCACACACTCCTCAACAAAATGGTGTAGCAGAGAGGAAAAATCAAACATTGAAAGAGATGGCAAATTATATGATTCACTCTAAAAATTTGTGTCCATAATATTGGGTTGAAGCTGTAAATTGTGCAAACTACATTCAAAACCATATGCCTCACAAAGATGTGCAAAATATGACACCTGAAGAAGCTTGGTCTGGGATCAAGCCTGATATTTCAGATTTTTGCATCTTTGGGAGTCAAGCATGGGCATTTGTTCCTGATGACATATGCAAAGCATTGGAGAAGAAAATCCAACCACTCATTTTTGTTGGCTATTGTGAAGATGTAAAAGCCTACTACCTTTTTGATCCTATCACACATGATGTGTTGTTTCGACAGGATGTTCAGGTTGATGAGCTACCCACTCCATTGGAGTGTACATCTAGTTCTTCTTCTCCCGCTCCTTCTTCTACTAAGAATAGTGAGGATTTGGTTTCTATTATTGATGATGATGTTGCACTTGTTCAGCCACCACAACGATCTTCTTCACCACCTTTGCCCAAGTGGGCAAAGAGCACTCTATAGGTAGCTGGTTCTTTCATTAGTGATCCATCTGATTCTCATCACACTCACTCACAAACATCTAGTGTTGCTCTATTAGGACAAGCTTGTACAGATGTTCCAGTGTTATTTTTTGAGACCATTGGTATACCTAAGTGGGATGTTGCAATGTATGATGAGTACTCTTCATTAATGAAGAATGATACTTGGGATCTTGTCCCTCTTCTTAATGGAAGAAAACTTGTAAAATGTAAATGGGTCTATAGGAATAAATATGTTATAGATGGATGAGTGGATAAGTACAAAGCTAGATTAGTAGCTAAGCATTTTTCACAAGTTGAAGGGGTTGATTACTCTGAGACCTTTACCTCTGTAGCTAAGATGGATTCTATTCAGCTTGTACTCTCTCTTGCTACTTCACATTCTTGGTCAATTTTTTAGATGGATGTGAAGAGTGCTTTCTTTCATGGTGATTTCCATAGGAGATCTATATGGAGCAGCCTCCAAGATTTGTGTAGGACTCATCATTGGTTTCTAGACTTTGTCATTCTCTTTATGGCCTCAAACAACCTCTTAGAACTTGGTACAAGAAGATGAATATTTTTTCTTTTGAGTTCTAGTTTTATTCATTATGAGTCAGATCACAATGTATAAATATTGAAGCAAGGTGATGAGATTGTCATATTGGTTTTGTATGTTGATGATCTCATCCTCACTGTTAGTTTAGTTTCATTGATACATGACATCAAGGACAAGTTGGCAGATAGCTTTGATATGACAGATCTGGGATGTCTACATTATTTTCTTAGTCATCAAGTTTTTCAGTCTTTTGAGGGAATCTCTGTTAGACAATAGAAGTATGTGATAGATCTTCTTCAACAATTTGGCATGGCTAATTGTAAGCCTTCCCCCACTCCATATCAGTCAGGTGTTATGTTGTCTATCACTTGTGTGACTCCTCTTGTTAATCCAAATTTGTATAGGCAACTTGTAGGTAGCCTTTTATACTTGACTCATACCCATCCTAACATCACATTTATTGTGAACCTTGTCTCTTGGTTCTCACATGAGCCTCATGAGAGTCATTGGCAAGCAACCAAGCATATTTTGCACTACATTCAGGGCACCACTCGCTTTGGTATACATTACACACCATAGAATTATACACAACTTGTTGGATACACTGACTCTAATTGGGCTAGTGATGTTGACACTCGCAAGTCCACTTACGGATTTGCTTTCACACTTGGTTTAGGTCCAGTTGTTTGGGCATGCAAAAAGTAGACTGCTATTGCATTATCCTCTATTGAGGCTGAGTATCGAGGTGTTGTCAAAGCTAGTCTGGAGGCACTTTGGCTTTAATAGTTTCTTAGAGAGTTTGGCTTCACACAGCAGGGTCCTAGTACTCTTTGGTGTGACAGCCAAAGTGTGATTTCTATTTCCAATAATCCTATTGAGCATCAATGGACCAAACACATTGAGATTCACATGCACTTCATTCAACATCTTATTCAATATGGAGTTCTTTCTTTGGCTTTTGTGCCTACAACTGAGCAGATTGTAGACATCTTCACTAAACCTTTGGCTTCTCCTCGTTATCTTCAGTTGCGAGCGATGTCTGGGGTGACAAAAGTTCTACTTGGGGGGATTTCCCATGAAGTCCTTCCTTCCTTTATTTTTCATATATGTGATTGATTTGTACATGGGTACCTTGTCAGGCCTAGTAGCCAGGAGCCATATTTGTTTGTCATTCTCCCTAGGTTTCACTTAAGGGAAGGTGTTGGAATAATGATTTTTTAAGCTTACCTAGCGATAATAGGGTAAGTTATTTATAACCTAGGGTTAATTTTATTTACCTAGGATAATTTGTTTTATTGTTGAGAGTCTCTCAACAATATTTTTGTTTGTAGTATTTGAAAATAAATAGTTTGTTTTCTCTATTTTGTAATCACAACAAATAGTTTGTTGTCGTAAAACAAACTATTTGTATTATATATACTTTACAATGTAATAGATTGTAACAAGAGAATAAAGAGAATTTTTAGGATTATCACCTATTTTTTAGGTGTGAGAGAAAAATGTATTTTATTATCTGGTATTATATTTGTAGGTTACTTGTTGTGGGTTCTTTCTCCTAGATTGATCCTGTGGATCCTATGTATCTCTTGCTCATTCTTTCAGAAGGATATCATCAGAGTGAGTAGCATAGATGGAGGTGTTAGGGGATGACAAACTAAAAATAAAAACTCACACACACCACAAATAGATAATATATTATTATATTCATTGCTTGATTTGAGAGATAATATTTGATTTCAGTTATAATCAATATTTCTATGATTGAATATGGTTATGTGTTGCATTTTAATGTCATAATTAGATTATCATGTGTGATGGTGTTGCTATAACAAGTGATTAGAATCCATGTGTGTCTTTATTATGACTTTCTATTTTATATGATAGAATTGAATTTATGTGAGATGGTCATGTCTTAATACATTTCTATATTGGTAGGATGGACTCTATTACTTGTTTGATTGGTGTGTTAAGGAGACTACTAATATCATGTTTGGTCTATATTTCTATTTAGAACCAATATCAATACAAAAAAGGATAATGAGGTTATTATTGTTATTAATAATAAATGGATTTTATACAAATGAATTGCATTTTTAAATAATCGTAGTGATTAAATTGATTTAAGAAGTGATGAACATCAAAGTTTCCAACAAGCTAAACTAGATGTTTTGAACAAACATTTAGTGATGAACAGAAATCTCTTGTAAATAGGGATAAAACGTATGTCTTGACAAATTATTTTCTCAAGCATAGAGTATCACCTGGGACTTTTCTTCAAGCTGTATAGTCTACTCAAACCCATGTATTCTTGGACAACATAACATTTTAAATTTAAAGAGAAAATTTGATTTTTTGGTCTATCTGGCTAAATTCTGCCTATTTAATCCTAAATGGAAATATGATATTTCAATTGTTTGTATAAAGAGGATTGAGTAATTGGTCACATAATAAGACTTACATCTAGGAATTTGTGATAACTAGCAATCCTGCTAAGTCAGAACCATCAAATGACTTCAGAACGCCTCGAATTTTGAAACGACCCAGCATTGAGATGCAACCCAGCAGTGACAACTTACAACAACTCAAATTTTGTAATGCCCTAGCATTGGCATGCATCCTAGTAGTGATATTTTCACAAACGCATCGATTCAAATGATTGGGCACACGCAACAAACATTGGTTTTTATTTATATTCAAGTATTGCATATTAAATAGCAAACAGCCAGCAAACAACCATAGCCTCGATTTGTAAACCACTTGAATCATATCAATAACAAATACATAGCCACATATACATAACCTCAGAAGCACTTTCCATAAAAAAGAATACATACTTTATTCATATTGCTAGAAGATATACATTTGGGTTTTCTTGTGAATTACAGATTCCTCTCTTGCGCCCCTTTCTCCCTTCACCAAAACATATATCCCCTATTTTTCCACACAAATCCCCTTACAAAATCCATATATTCTCAATTTATCTAATTGGTTCTAACCTAGGCTACATGCAACAATCTCCCAAAATGAGCAAAACAATCTCCTAACATAAGAAGATTCAAACTGCTTAACAACTCGCCCAACAGATTATATTTTTAGGCTTTAAGAATATTTGGTCAATTTTTTTTAAAAAAAAAAATAAGAACTAGAGGGAAAAACAACTAATATACTTAAACATGCTAAAACAAAGCCAAAAATGTAATAAATATGCTCCTAGTGTGAGGATGCTCCTGCATCATTCTTCCAAGGAATAGAAGAAGTTTTCTTCACTTGTTGTTTTTCTGCATCACTTCTTCTATACTTGTGCCCAGCTTAAGGATGTCATTTGTAGTCAACCATGTTACATCTTCAGCTGGTAGATTCTTCCACTTAGATAGATACTATAAATATTCTTTGTGCCTTGTCTTTTTAACCACTTTCTTGTCTAAAATGCTCTCAACCTCCTTTGGCACTTCCTTTGGCAGTTGTTGTTCCCAATGCATAACTTCATCTACCCCTGTTTCAGTTTCTTTGGCTGGTTGTCCTTCATATTCGTATGGATATAGATCTACAACATTAAAGATTGGAGAGATTCCAATCCCCTTTGGCAATTCTATTTCATAAGCATTATTTGAAAATTTCCTTATTACCTTGCATGGTCCTATTTTCTTTACCTTTAGCTTGTTGTATTCCCTTTTTGAGAACCTCTCTTTTCTAAGGTGAGAAAGAAAAAAGTCCCCAACACTGAAACTGACCTCTCTTTTCTTTTGATCTACCCTTAGCTTATACTTGATGGTGTTTTCTTCAAGTCTCTTCTTTACCTGTTCATGCAAATTTTGCATGGTATTGGCAAATTCTTCTGCATCAGCACTCCTTGTATCCATGCTACTTAGATTTCTTAACTCATACACACCTCTTGGATGCATTCCATACATAATTTTAAATGGAATCAATCCTATACTTTTTTTAGGAGAATCATTATAGGCAAATTCAGCTTGTGCAAGTGCAAGATCCCATTGTTTTGGATGCATACTTACCAAGCTTCTCAAGACATTGCCTAAGCTTCTATTGACAACCTCTATTTGGCCATTAGTTTGAGGATGATAGGCTGAACTGAAACTCAATTGTGTTCCCAATTTCTTCCATAAGGTTCTCCAAAAGTGTCCAACAAATTTGGTATCCCTGTCAGAAACAATGCTTCTAGGCAATCCATGTAATCTAACAACATCTTGAAAGAATATATTAGCTATGTGAGTAGCATCACTTGTTTTTAAACACAAAATAAAATGATCCATCTTTGAAAACCTATCTACAACAAAAAATATGGAATCATGACCTTTTTAGGTTCTTGTCAAACCAAGTACAAAATCCATGCTTATTGAATCCCAAGGTCTATTTGGAATGGGTAGTGGCTGGTACAAACCTGCATTTTGACTACTTCCCTTGGCATATTAGCATATTTTACACCTTTCAACAAGTTTCTTAACATCAGTACCCATACCTAGCCAATAGTAATGAGCACTCAATTGTGCTAATGTCTTATTCTGCCCAAAATATCCTGATAAGCTGCCACTATGCTTTTCCTTCAACAAATTCTCTCTCATGGAACTCTTGGGAATGCAAAGCTAGCTACGTCTAAAAAACAGACCCTCTTGGACCATGAAATATATCCAAGGACTTCTATCAACCCCCACTCAATTCATGCAAGCTCCATATGGCTCCTTGAAGTCTAGATCTTCCTTATATAGCTCCTTCAAATCTTCAAATCCCAAAATACTTACTTGAGACTCCTGCATGATCAGATTCCTCCTGCTTAGAGCATCTACAACCTTGTTATATTTTCCTTTCTTTTGCTTAATATTGAATGTGAAGATTTGTAAAAATTCAATCCATTTGACATGCTTTTGATTCAACTTATTCTGATTGCTAATGAACTGTAAAGCATAGTTGTAAGTGAACAAAACAAATTATTTAGGCAAAAGATAGTGCCTCCATTTCTTTAAAGCCTATACAAGTGCATAGAATTCTTGATCATAGGCTGAGTACTTATTCTTAGCATCACTTAACTTTTCACTAAAGTATGCTCTAGGCTTCCCATCTTGGCTTAAAACAATGCCTATTGCAGTTCCACTAGCATCACATTCTACTTGAAAAAACTTATTGAAATAAGGCAAGGTTAAGATTGGTTCTTCAGTTACCTTCTTTTTCAATAATATAAAACTCTTATCAGTAGCCTCAGTCCAACAAAAACTTCTTTTATCACCTTTGATTGTCTCTATCATTGGAGCAACGATCCCAGTAAAATTTCTTATGAATTTCCTATAGAAGCTAGCCAAGCCATGAAAGCTTCTTACCTCATATGTGTTCTTGGGTGTAGGCCACTCAATTATAGCCTTAATCATTTCCTTATCCATCTTCAATCCTTATTTTGAAATCACAAACCCCAAATATATCAACTCTGTTTTGAGAAAACTGCACTTTTTAACATTGATTAGCAATTTCTCCTCATGTAGCTTACTCAATACCATCCTCAAATGTTTCAAATGATCTTCCTTAGTTTGAATAAAAACAAAAATATCATCCAAATATACTATCACAAACTTACCAGTGAAATCCTTTAGAACTTCATTCATCAGCCTCATGAAGGTACTTGGTGCATTGGTTAGTCCAAATGGCATAACTAACCACTCGTAGAGTCCATCATTGGTCTTGAAGGCTGTTTTCCATTCATCCCCTTCTCTTATCCTAATCTGATGGTAACCACTTTTCAAGTCTATCTTAGAGAAATATGTAGCTCCACTTAAGCAATCAAATAAATCATCAATTCTAGGCAATGGAAATCTATACTTGATAGTAATCTTGTTGATTACTCTGGAGTCTATACACATTCTCCAACTCCCATCCTTATTAGGACTCAACACTATGGGGATAGCACAAGGAATTAAACTCTCTCTTACCAATCCTTTGTCTAACAACTCTTGAACTTGATGCTTGATCTCTTCATTTTCCTTTGGTGTCAACCTGTAAGCAGCCTTGTTTGGAAGATTTGCTCCTGGAATCAAGTCTATGTGATGGCTAATACTTCTCAATGGCAGTAACTCATTAGGTAAATCATCTACCACAATGTCAATGTACTCATTCAACATATCTTGAATCTCTAATGGCAAATCAATCAACTTAGTACTAGTGACTACACTCCTTGGCTTACCAATCACAGCAAAGTTTACCTTTTATTTCTTCATTTGATGTATAAAGTCTTTACCACTCACTATCAATACTTTAGAATTTTGTCCTAAAATAGCAACAGCCTCTTCTTTCAATGGTGTGAGTGTATGCTTGATTCCATCCTTTTCAAACATGTATGTATTCTGCCTTCCATCATGCATGGCCTTCCTGTCAAATTGCCAAGGCCTTCTAAGCAAGATATGGCATACATCCATGGGCATGACATCACATAAAATCTGATCCTTATATGTTCCTATCTGAATATCTACTTTGCATTGTTCACTTACCAGGAGTTTGTGTCCTTTTTGTGGCCAAGAGACTTGATAAGGTGTAGGATGTACCTCCTTCTTCAAGCCTGGTTTCTCCACCATCTAAGTTGACACAAGATTGTCAGTACTCCCACTATCTATGATGACCTTGCAGCATTTCCCCTTACTTTTACATGTGGTTCTAAATAAAGTTTTCCTTTGAGGTGGTTCTAAAACTTCTTTATTTGGCTTTAACAAGATTCTTTTCATTAAAAGAGACTCACCTTCTTCTGGGGTATCTTCGTAAGCTACTGCAACTTCTTCATTTTTTCCATCACCTTGGGTCACATGTACACCCCTCTCATGGCTGGTAGAAGGGTTCTCTGGACACTCATATGCCCTATGTCCTGCATAGTTGTTGCACCTAAAGCATTTTCCCATGAATCTTCCTTTTCCTCTTTGATATCCTTGGTACGGCCTTCTTCCTCTTGGTGTATAGTTGCCTCTTGAACTTTGTGAGATACTAGCCTCTTCTTGAGATGTTTGTAGCTGTCTTCTACCTCCTTGAAATCCTCTAACTCTAATGTATCTACCCCTTCCTCTTGAGAAGGATGCTTGTTTACTTGTAATCTTCTCCTCAGCTTTCAAGGCAAATTGATATGCTTCTTCAACTGTCTTAGGAATGAGAAGACTAATCTCATCTTGAATGGTAAATTTTAAACCATTAGTGTATCTAGCTACCTTCTCTGTGTCATCCTCAACATGACCTGATCTTATAGTTAACCTGTAAAACTCTTCACTGTATTCTTTTACAGACATCTCTTTTTGCTTCAAATTTTGTAATTACTTAAAAAGATTGACTTGATAATCTTTAGGCATAAACTTACCTTTCATTTTTGCTACCATTATGTCCCATCTTCTGATCTTTGGCTTCCCTTTCCTTCTTCTTTCTTCTTACACTCCATCCCACCACAGGGATGCATGGCTCTTTAGCCTTGTCATGGCATACTTGACTTTCTTATCATCTTCTTCAATTCCTTCATACTCAAAGTATTTGTCTAATGCTTTAATCTAATCAATTAATTCTTCTACATTCAGATTACCTTCATACATTGGAACCTCCATTTTTGGCTTTGTGTTCACCTTCATAATGGCTCTAACCAACCTATCTTCAGCTGTTTCTTCTTCCACCACCAATTCCT
>JARHVA010007208.1:250000-260000 GCA_037957365.1 Torreya grandis | reverse complement strand
TCAAAGATTCAATATTAGTCTATTAGGGGCATACTATGTACAAGCATACATATATAGTTTGTAGAACAATTTATGTCTAGTACATTTGAAATATATATATATATATATATATATATATATATATATATATATATATATATATATATATATATGTGTGTGTGTGTGTGTGTGTGTGTGTTATGAACTTGCCTGATATAACAAATATATATGAGTGTATTTGTCATATGTATTTTGAAGGCTCAGTTATAGTTGTGTATTGGTTTGAAGGAACTCTTACTTGAGTGGTATTTGGAATTAATACAAAACATTATAAGTTTTATAATATTTTATTAGCTTATAAATGTACTTTTGGTATTTGGAAGTAAAGTATTAAGCTATAAATTTATGTTTTATTTATGAATGGCATAACATGTAAGTTATAATTTAATATCTTTTAGTAACTTGATGTGATGATATATGTCTTACCTAGATGGTATGATTTTATTAATGAATATTTTGAAAACTATTAATATTGCATTTGATAGACTAAATGAATGTGTTTAATATTTCTTTGTTTAGTATTTAAGTATCTATTTATAAAAAATATTTTGTATGAATATATTAATTTTTATATTCTATATATATAGATCAAATCTCACATTAATCAACCTATTAGTGTGATAGATTCCACTCACTTAATTAGTGTCACTAATGCTTAGATAAGGTATAATCTAGTTGAATGGTGTACATAAAATTGACTGATCTTAGTGATCAATAACTATATGAAAACTTTGACCAAAGTAGTGTTTATAGTTAAACATTATCATTTCATTTATTTGATTTTATTTACATTATTGTATGATATCATGTTAAAATGGGTTTCGTTATGATATATATCATGTATTAGTTAGCTTACATCACATGGTTTTTATTTTGTCACTTTGCATTCTTGCACCATCATTATCTACCTATTCGTGAAGGGAGGATCATTCCTTAGTTGGAAGATTGTGTGGAGGATCGATTGTCCGTGCTTCGTGTGGAAAATCATTTAGATGATACTCTCCCTCCCCTCAATAGTACTACACTAGAGACTACACTTGAGATTACTTATGGATATTATGAGTTCGTTGAGACTTGCATGCTCTATGGAGCTTTGTATCATTGTACATTATTATTTAGACATTTATTATATTGAAAACGTACTTTGTACATATATAATATTGTATTATTTATGGCTGAATTTGTAATCATACATTTAAGAATTAAGTGCAGTCATTATTTTTGTAATAAACATTGTACATATTCTTGATATTGATAATATGATCATGATCATTATCTAAATAGACTAGCTATATACCTTTCTATATTTAGTTGATACTAATATATTTAGTTAAAGATCACTCTTGGAGGTTTCATCGTGATAGAATATGTTAGTTGAATTTATATAATTAATTAAAAAGAATTATCCTATTCTAATAAAACCCAGTGGGATTGTTATAAATTCACTGATAAAAATGATTAATAATGTAGATTTCAAAAATGATGTCCAATAACTTTTTTAGGCTGAAAATTTATCATTATCTAAGATTTTATATCTCGAATTTCATTTATATTATTTAATACAATTTAATTTAATTTTATTTTTTTTGTTTTTACCTATTCTATTATAACTCATTAGAACTTGGTTTAAATGTCATAGGGTATTCACAAAATAAGAATCAACATTGTCCCATTGAAACAATCAACATTTCATTATATGCTAGAACTTGGTTTAAATGTCATAGGTTATTCACAAAATAAGAATCAACATTGTCCCATTGAAACAATCAACATTTCATTATATGCATCTTATTCTAGCCCTTGTACAAGATATTTAGTCATTATTTACATTTTAAATGCTCCAATTTTTCGTTTGTTTGTGCAATTGTTTAAAAGTCATTTTCAGAGGATTTTGATGCTTAGTTAAAATAAATCGAGAAAAAATTCAAAACCCTTAAAACATGGAAATACCTCTTTGCATATTGTAGTCAACAGGAAATTATAAACTGTACTCTACGTATAACTGGTTCACTAAAAAGTGGGTTTTTAGTGAATAACAATAAGACACCATGATAGATATAACTTTCACCATGTTACACAATTACACCATTAATCATTAGTACCTTCCTTTGACCTGAGGCCAAACACCATATACCCGACGACTGTGTTTAGCTTTGAGTCCAATTTCACCACTATAGAAACTCTGTACTCTCTCCACCACTTCACCAACTTGTGAAGGATTTATGGACTATACGACCCCTAAGAAGCCATTATGTTAGGAAGCCAGAGCTACAACATTACCATTGGTGCTTAAGATTTTTCCTTTGTTTTTGGACCTTCTCTTGCCACCTTGTGGTAGTTACAACCTCCCGGCTTTACCAGAGCTGAGCGTAGCACTAACTTCTCCACAATCTGGTCATGCCTCATAACATCTCACAGTTGTCGAGCCAGACCGATGCTGCTCCCAACATTTACGCAGCCAAAAGGCCTCCAAACCAACAATAAATTAGGCCAGTACTAGTTCTTATATATATAAAATTTAGTTAAAGGTCTCAGAAAATCAACGCAATTGACTAAAAAAATTGTTGTCACTATTTGCCTTTTTTATTCTAAAAGTCTGATCGCGTCATTTATTTTCCTTGATTAATGAGTAATATTTTCAAACTACATCCATTTTTCATCCCGATAATATAATATAATATTATTGATTATAATATTATACTTTTTAAATATATTATAAATTATATGAATATGTATTGTATATTAATATTATATAATCTTATTATACTTATATATAGTATATCATATTAATGATAATAATATATACTTTATTATTATTATATATTATATTTAATAAATTATTTATAGTCTTTATGTTGAATAAATATATTGTAAATATATATGTATTATATTAATTATAGACATGTCATTGAACATTGCACATGTTTTTGTCTAGGTTTTTTCTAGTCCATTCCCTAAAATACATTATCATTACTTCTTACCATCACTATTCAGGTCACCTTGAACTATTTCATCATTTTCATGCTCTATTTTACCTTACTCTTCCCCATCATTTCATCGTTGCCTAAGCTTATTGTTTGATTTAACTTTTAAGGGAGTTACGGAATGTAAAACCCTAGGTTGTTAAAGTTCTATAATAATAAACTATGGAATAAATATAGCAATATCAACAACATTTAATTTGTATAATAATTGATTTATCTAATTATTCCATAAATAACAAATAACTAGAAAGGATGTACTTAGCTAGAAAATGAATGAGACAGACAAATGACAGGCTAGAAATTGGTACAAAAAATATGAAAGGTGTTATAAATAATAATCAATAGTTAGATACCCTATTAGATAATAGTGTAGTCTTATGGACAGTAGCGCATTACATTAGTGTCTTTTATACCACACTAGTGTCATTTGGCAGTAGGGATAGTGAGCTTATGGGTGTACCTTCACCTAGTTATTAAAAACCTATACCTGTGTAAATGAATGTTATTTTTCTATTTGTTTCATATTTTGACTGATTTCAGTGCAAAACCATAAGCCTCCATGATTATTAAGGTATTTGAGGAGCACAAGTAGAAAAAGAGTGGGATTAGTAGGGAAGGTTGGATGTCACCTCAACACTCCATATGTTGAGCATTACCTATATATCGATATCTGAAAAGGGGGTCAAGCCAGATGTAGTTCTCCTAATCTAAATGTTGGTACAAGTACAAGTGAATGCTAGTATAAGTGTCGCTTTGAATTCTTTGAATGTGATCTGAGATTTAAAATATGGGTAATCTAAGCTTTGGGCTATTGTAGATGGGTCTATGCAGAAGTAGGGCATAATAGTGATCAATGACCTTGATTTACACAACTATTTCTATGTTTGGTTATTAATATTTGTATCTAATTTCTATCTATCAAATAAATGAATGAAGGTGGTATATATATAGCATTCTAGTGTTTTTTGAGATATTAAATGGGTCTTGGCCAACCCTAAGGCACTTTTGAGAAATAGAAAGATATTCATTGGGGATGAAAAGATCAAGGGTACACTAACACTTCCCCTTTGCCAATATCATAATGTGCTATAGTTCAAAGGGTTTCACTAATGTCCAAGTGGTAGGAACACATGAAAAATGGACCTGTGTGCCTAATTGAAGGATCAATGTTTCTTTTGGTATATCTGGGGATGGGTTGGACTTGTAAAAAAGATAAAAATTGATCATGAAAGGCCCTAAGATGGGTATAGGGCTAAGCTAAGGATAAGGTGGTCTCAACTGACACTCACTACACTAAAATGGCATTTTAGATGACTACACTCCACCCCCCTTCATTCTATAAATGCAGCAAAGTGAAATGACTAGGATAAAAAAATTAAAGGTACATGGACCTACTTAAAAATCAAATCCCATAAATCTAGGTTTGAGTCTATGAAACATGTTCCATTGCATGTTGTACAAATGAAGCATGAAGGATTTATTATCTAGTTAAGAAATGTCAAAATCAAAGACAAATTTGAGTAAAACGATGTGTGTGTGTGTGTGTGTGTGTGTGTGTGTGTGTGTGTGTGTGTGTGTGTGTGTGTGTGTGAGAGAGAGAGAGAGAGAGAGAGAGAGAGAGAGAGAGAGAGAGAGAGAGAGAGAGAGAGAGAGAGAGAGAGAGAGAGAGAGAGAGAGAGGAAGGAAATGAATGAATACATCTTGTTGGGTACATGAACTAATGTTAAAACTTGGTGACATCTTGTGTGTACATGTATATGGTGATCAAACAATGAATAACTTGGACTGGGTTGATGGCTTGCCCATTCCCCATGTGTAAGTTTCTCAATAACTCAAGCTAGCCTTGACTCCATCATTACCCACCCCTACACGGTGGATCACAACTTATGAATAACTTGGATTAGAATGATGAGTTATCCAACCCTCTCATGTGGGTGGCTTAAGAACACAAATAGGTTATGACTCCATCATTGCCTACCCAAGTGTAGTAGATGCATCTGAACCTAAAACTACATGTTGTATCTAAAACTATGTGATGTAATTCAAATTATGTAGGATGGATCTAGGGCCACTCAAAAACTATGAAATGTCAAATGGCTCATGGGCCACTCCAGAATGCCAATTGTTGCAAATAGAATGAGACATCAATTTGGTGCAAAATTGATGCAAATGGTATCTAGAGTAATAATGTGGAGAATTATATGGAGCTACCATTCCATCTAAGAGCACTTACGCTAAACTAAACACATGGGAACAATGCACCACACACATGCCCCTAACTCAAATATCTATGTATATGTATTTTGGATTGAGTCTTAATAATATGTGTCTATGAATCTGAACTTGAAACATGAGTGATCATGCAATGTAGGATTTCTTTAATATAAGCAAACCTATGTAATCTAGGTAAATTTGAGTATATATAGAACCTATCTAATGACTGAGATTGTGCACATCTGAACTATAACTATTATACCTTTTTAATGATTCCATATTTTTTTTAATTTTTGGGGCTACTAGATAATAGCGTGATCCATTGGTTAATAGTGCATTGCATTAGTGTCCTATGTGTCGTGTTATTTACCAAATGTTCTATTTTTATGTAAAAATGAGACTAATCTATATTTAACTATTTTTTATTATTTTTTCCTAAGTTTGGGATTTATAATCTACATCAGTGGGATGAAAAGCATGTTCTAATTACATTAGGATGCCCTATCTCTGGTACAAATTTCTATGAATGCCCCCTCTTCTGAGGGGAGTTGTTGAACCACGAAAATATTTGTCCTCAAAATAAAATCTTTGCATCATGTGTGTTAAACTAAAAAACATATGATATCTACATGATAAACCAATATAATCTATATACATGTCATCAGAATGTATAATTTGATTGAGCATAAGATATCAATGTATGATGTATTTTAGATCTATAAAATTCACAAGGTTGTCAAGATAGATAAAATAATGTAAGTATGTATATGAACAAAAAATATGAATATAATCTATGTAAACTACTAAGGTACCTAGGAAGGAAGGGGGGATACATAACATCCCTCATATCATCACAAACTGAGTGTGTAAGCAACAGACAAGAGACAAGTGTCATGGCCATGATGTATACATAAAAACATACATACAAACACATGAGGCATGTAAAGTAGGCCAAGGGACCACAATACAATGGACATGGGCATATGTCACTAAGTCTAACAAATCAATACATACAAGGATATGTTCAAATGTTGACATACACAATGTGCAAAGAAGGTTGGCTTAGAGCCACTAGAAGGACATGCTCAAATATTCACATACATAATCAAAGCACACACAAGGACATCGACACATGTCCAAAGCATACACATAATGAAAATAATTGGCATTGAGGCATAGAATAATGGCATATTCAAACTCCCTCAATTAGATTTAGCAAAGGGACACAATCAAATCTAAACTAGTAAATCTAGAAATGAAAGTATGCATATACATGTGATACAAATACTTATAAGAGTAAATATGTACATAAGTTGAGTCTATATTAGTAATAGATAAATAATATTCATAGTATATGATGATCAATATCAAGATATAAGACAAGTGAAATCTTTGATATGGAGTACATAAAGATATAACACGTCAAACTCGAAGCTGTGTAGTATGATGCCCCTAATGGGCGAATGTATCAATACTCAATCTATGTATCTATGTATTTTCCCCCAATGTATAGATAGTAACAAATATGGATCTATGTAGAGGACCTTAGTCTTTTAATAATCTGTAAACACTATAAAAAAAAAGTGAAACATGTATGTACAATAAAACTGACTATACTAGCATCAATAACATATGTAGTACTTGGCAAATAGAAGGAATGTAAACATGGAAATGCATACAAACTAAAACATGTATAATCTGAGAAAATATTTGAATTGTTTTTGTATTTTTAAAAATATTATATTTTTCTATGGTTTTTAAGTATATACTATGTACAAGTAAATTGTGAGAACATAATAATCAATGGGTCTTGCAAGAGACTCACTATCAAGGTGTCTTGTATCAAATAAAGAAACAGTGACCGCACATGCTATGTGAGGTGGTATCCAATATCTACCATATGTATTGATTAATCTATAGCTAAAATTGCCTATGGAGTGGTGTCATATATCTATGAAGTTGATTAAGTAGGATTATGAACTTTAGGGTTCTTGGGGACCCATATAGTATAAGAATATATGATTCATGTGGATTTTCTATGTTGTAACACTGATTTGGATGATAATGGGGTAGAGAGAGGTTGTCTAGAATCCATGACATATATTTGATGTACGGGTATCTCTAAAAAAAGTCTCTATGGGAGAGTATGTATACATGGTAACGCTATAGGAATAGACCTTAGCCGCATTGGTGGCTCAATTGATATTAGAGGTGTATTGAAGGAATTTATGTGTGAAACTGTGACTAGTGACTATTGTGTAATTGGTTGTGGAATAGGTAAAGGATACTCATATGGAAGGCTTTCGACTATAACCACCTAATTAGAATGTATATACTTAAGACATATGTGTACGGTAGATGGAATGGCTCAATGATACTATATCCAAGGCCTACCCAATAATATGTAAAATATGATGACACTAGGTAAAATTAAGAATCAAGTGGCCACATGTGTGAGACCAACCTATAATGGAAGTACTATCTACCTAATGGAACTCTGAACATGGCCACTAAAATGATGAATAATTATATTTTCCTGATAAATATCATACTTTGAATAACCCAAGTGATGTAGAAGTGTAATATTATACATATTTATGCTTGACCCATTGTCAACCATGATACTCTGAATATGGTGATAATCAATATAAGCTCTTACAAATTTAGAAGGCAAAGGAGTTATATGATATGTCAAATGTGTATGTAGAAGCATATGAGATTCTAAGGCATAAGACGGTCTAGTAGCATCCTGTTGAAGATGTAACACCTTGGCCTACAAAGAATTGATCTCCTACCTAAGGGATTACACATTAAAAGAGGAGGGATGTGTACTAACCACAAAAGGTGGTACCAATGGTAAGATTTGGCTATTTTAAGTAAGTTGTTGTAGAATTTGAGTTGCCCCTATAGTAGGTGTAACAATATTAGTATATGTGGGTTGAAGTATTGATAAAGTGATGTTTTTTTATTTATTTCCAATATAGGTTACAAATTCTATGCATGATCATGGGGTTATTCCCGAAGTCTATCTCTACAATTTTTTAAGACCACATCATTATTGATTATTAGATTGTATGTCATGGATGGGATGGAGTGTGTCCTGAGTCCCATCTTGTGTATCATCAATATCTTGATTATATTGATCATGTTTTCATGTATTATCATTAAATTATACATAATCAAGATGTGAAGAATCAATTAAGGGGCTTGTA
Source organism: Torreya grandis (assembly GCA_037957365.1). Lineage (NCBI taxonomy): Eukaryota > Viridiplantae > Streptophyta > Pinopsida > Cupressales > Taxaceae > Torreya > Torreya grandis. The sequence goes on along the minus strand of JARHVA010007208.1, from coordinate 251,551 downwards.
ACTGGTCCTTTATCCATGGTATAAGCTCAAATGGAAGGAATCTAGGTATGCTCAAAAGGCTTACAACTACTTAACCTAGAACTTCTTCTTAAAGGAAGAGATAAATTTTTTTAGATGGTATATAGTAAAAAACAAAAGAGGTTTGTTATGACAGAATTTATGAAATCTAAAAATCCTAGCACAATAAATGGAAAGAGGAAAAAGAAGCATATAAACCCTAAAAACATCTAGGGCTAGGGTTTTTGCACAATTAAAAGTAAGTCAGGTTTACCAAACGATTTAACTTTTAAGGGAGTTATTGAATGTTAAACTCTAGGTTGTTAAAGTTATGGAATAATAATACATAAAATAAATGTAGCAATATTAATGGCCTCTAATTTGTATAATAATTGATTTATTTGGTTAATCTATAAATAGCAATGAACTAGAAAAGATATACTTAGTTGGAAACTAATTGAAACAACTAATTATGATAGGCTTAAATTTGGTACATGAACTATGTAAGGTGTCTAAACAATAATCAAGAGTCAAAAACCCTTTTAGACAATAGTGCAATCCTTTAGATAGTAGCACATTGTACGAGTGTCTTTTATGTCATGTCAGTGTCATTTTGTAGTAGGGATAGTGATCTTCTGGGTTTACCTTCACCTAGTTCTGAGAATCCTATCTTATGTGAACAAATGTTGTTTCATTGTATGTTCCTTATTTTGAAAAAATTTAATGTGAAATCGTAGGCCTATATGTTTGTTAGGGTATTTTAGGAGCCCAAGTAGACAAAGAGTGGTGTTAGCAGGGTAGGCTAGACGTGACCTCAACACCCTATGTGTTGAGCATTGCCTACATATTAATAGCTCAAAAAGGGATCAAGCCCAATATAGTTCTTTCAATCTAAGTGTTGGTGCAAGTGCAAGTTAATGACAGTATGAGTGCCAGTTTGAGTGCTTTGAGTGTGACATGAGACTAGAAATCTGGGTAATCTAATTTCTATGCTGATGTAAATTGTTGTATGCAAAAGTAGAATAGAATAGGGATCAATTACCTTGATTTGCACAACTATTTTTGAGTTTTTATGGGTATTTACATTTGATTTCCATCTAGAGGATAAACGAATGAAATTGGTCTATATATAGCATTTTAGTGCTTCTCGAGATATGAAATGGGTCTAATTCGAACCTGAGGTGAATTTGAAAAATGGAAAGATATTTGTTGGGGTGAAAAGACCAAGGGGACATTAGTGCCACCCCTTTGCCAATAACACAATGCACTATAGTCCAAAGGGTCGTGTTAATGTCCAGGTGTTAGGAACGGGTGAAAAAGGGACCTATATACCTAAGTGAAGGCTCAATGCCACTTTTGGTATATCTAGGGATGGGTTGGACTCACACAAAAGCTGGTAAATGATCAAGAGAGGCTGTAAGATGGGTCTAGGGCCAAGCTAAGGACATAGTGGTTTCACGTAAACCTCATTGCACTAAAATGTTATTTTAGATGACTACATTATAAAATAAAAATTCTCCTCTCCGCATAACTCATTGTTATATGAAAGAACAC